>SJYC01076764.1:0-15812 GCA_006408675.1 Madoqua kirkii
GAGAAAAATAGGTCAGCCTAGTGAGTTGAAAGTTTTAATTTACTCCCTTAAAAAAATCTCTTGGTAAAATATCTTAAAATGATATATTGGTATTAAGCCCTTCTACTTACAACTTGTATATGAACCAAGTGATTAAATGCAAGTTTCATGTGTATTGTATCTTCAAAAATATTATGGATTAAGTTGCTGATCGAAATGCAAGTTGGTACAACCACTTAACCAGTTTGGCATTATCTACCAAAGTATGTAAATGACTCAGGCATTCATTCCTAGGTATACCCAGAGAAAGTTCAATACACTTGTGTACAAGTGCACTCAGGGATGCTTTCATTTTTAACAACGTAAGTGCCATTAACAATAGAAAGGGAAAATGCATTGTCATACATTTTATGGTGAAATATCATAAAGCAGTGAAAATGAACTCACTGAAACTACCTATAGAACCATTGTGAATGAAGCCTTAAACGAAAGAGCACATATTGAATGATTTCTTTTTTCTAATATAAATCTCATATATAGATAAGGTAAAAATAAAAGGTACTATTTAGGAATGTGTATTTAGGCAACAAAACTCTAAACCATAGAAAGAGTGAGGTTGGGATTGCCATAATAAGCAGGAAGTCAGTTATGTTTGTGAGGATGGAGAGGAAGGTGTGAATGGAAGGACAAAGGCAGGCTCTGAAGTGCTGCCATTATTCTTGTGCTTGGCCCTGGTGACTGTCGCACAGATTGTCTCTTCACAATAACTCCTTTAACTCTATTGCTCTGTGTATTTCTCTGTGTGTGTATTATCTTGCAAAGATTTTTTAAAATGTGAATTATCTCCTTTGAAAAATAAAAATTCCAGCTGTACAGGTATAAAATAGAGCTGTGTCCTCTCTAAAGAAACAAAAATGTATTCTTTTCATCAGAATGTAAGGTTCAAAGGCAAGTATAAAAGAATGTAAGAGCCAAAGATGTCCATTTCTAAATAGACAACGATGTGGATTTCAGGAATAAAATTAAAACTATTAAGCCTATTAAGCCTAAACTAAGAGTAAGAAAAAGGAAACAAAGGAGCAAAAGAATTAGGGAAAAGTATTCCAAACTAAGATTTTAGTACTGGAGTCTTTGGCCTAGAGTGACTGCTAATATTACTCTGTCCCTGCTCAGTCTGTGGGATTTCTATGGGGTTTGTGGCTGTCTATGTGATTCTTCAGGCGAGAACAATGGAGTGGGTTGTCCTATCCTCCTCTAGGGCATTTTCTCCAGCCAGAGACTGAACCTGCATCTCCATGTCTCCTGCACTGGCAGGTAGATTCTTTACCACTGAACTGCTGGCAATCCCACTGCATTTGTAGATCAAGGACTAGGTAGTGTGACTCTTCTGCCCTCCTCAGCACATAGAGTGGCGCCTTGATAGCAACCATGAAGTGAAGGTGAAAGACTTTCATATTTCCTAGTGGTGGTGAAGTTAACCTGTGAATAGTACAGATTCAGAAGATAAATTATCTGAGTTTTAATCTCAGTTTTACCATATGTGTGACTCTGGGCTAGTTTTTTATATTTTCAATGTCTCAAGTCACTCATCTGGAAAACACTCATAATAATAGTATGTAGCTCAGAAGGTGTGATAATAAATACAAAATGCCTAAAACAATGTTTGGCTCATAGTACAGGTGGTTGAATATGCTAATTGTTGTCAATAGGCTGTCATCCCAAAGTACTATTTGTACATACTTAATAAAAATTGCAGAGTTATTTTTTAAGAAATTAATCCTAGAGCTAAAGTTTCTATGTATTCAGAGTATAACTGTGTATCAGTGCCTGTTATTTAAATGTGGCATTGCTTGTATGCTTTTAGTGGCTCATCATTTTTACTATAAGTTACTGTCTGTCGTTGTTGCTTATTACCGTCATTGAAGAGAAAAATACTTCAACCTGGTGAATTGGGAGTTTCAGTTTACTCCTTTAAAAGCTTCTTTTGATAAAAATATATGTCTTAAAAATGATATATTGATGTTAAACTCTCTACTTACAATTTGTGTATGTAATGAAATAAGTGGTTACGGTAAGTTTCATGCATATTATATATTCCAAACTGTTTTGAATTAATTTGCTGATAAGAGTTCAAATTTTCTTTTATTCATCCTAGTAGTTTTTCTTAAACTCTTAAGTGATTTTTTCTTAATGAATATCTTAATATTTTATTTCTGAAATCCTCAATTGCTTGTCTATTTAGAAGTGAGTTTCTTTGGCTCTTACATGGCTGAAGTATATATACAAGTATACCTATATAAATAATACACTGAAGCTTACATACAGGTAAATTCTAAAGATTATGAACTGCTTTGCTGAATTCAAGCAATAAATTTTAGTTTGAGCAAAAACCCGAGGAGGACTTATTTGTCAATAATGATTTTCTACTGCAGGTAGTTTTCCTTAGGGCCTGCTGAATATACAAAATGGAAAGCATGGCCATATTGCTAAAATTAAAGTGCTTATATAAAAGGAAAGAAAGAAAATATGGAGAGATCATATTCTAGTTGACAATGCAAGTAGGACATCTAAATAAAATATAGGATGGCAAGGTGAATTTGAATTGCACATAAAATTTTTTTGATAAGTTATGAGTCAGATATTGCATGGACATCTTGTATTTTTATTTGCTGAATCTGGCAACCCTAAATATTAGGAAGTCTCTATGCATTTAAAATCAAGCTTAATGTTTAAAAATGCATGCTATAGTCATCATGTTATATGTATGGTCTGAGTGATATAGAATCAATTTAAATTTCCCTTCCAAGTTTTTGAATTATTTTTCCAAATGTTACCAGTAATGAAATTCTAGACTGAATGAGCTTTTTAAACCATAAATCTACTGAATCCCTGCCCCCCTTTCCACTTTTCTTAAATTCTCTATTAACTTTCCAGTATCCAAGGACTAAAGTTCAGACTCCTTAACTTGATTTGTAAGGGTGTAAAAATCTAGTCCCAGACTAGCTAGTCACCACCGTCCCTAGGAGTTCCACACACGTAGTCCCTGTGCATATCCAGACATTTGAAAGTGCTCAGTTCTCACTGAAAACATTGCGTCCTTTTATGTTCCCTCCCACTTTAACACATCTAAAAATCTTCTGCTGATTCTTTAAACACGGACCAAGTATCGCCTTCTTCCAGCATTCTTCCACATCTCCTCGAGAGAAAGCTGTTGCCTCATCTGTGATCACAGTACATTTTGTACATAGTGATATGTAGCACACATTTTATTATAATTATCTCTCTGAATAGACTTACAGGAGGTGAGACCTCTTAGAAGAGGAGCTATCCCTATTTCCTGATGTATCCTATGATATATTTTAGAATCTGATTTATGGAAGGTGCTCACCAGAGTTTTAATGAATGAAGGAATGAGGGAGTGAGTGAGTGAATGGGTGGGTGAAAAGCAACCATGTGAATCCCAACTCATTTAGCCAGTTATGGATTTTTGATAGTTCATTACAGAAAAAAAAAAATCCAAAATAGTTGAACCTTAGTATTAACCACTAAAATTGAGAGAACTGCTAGCAAACTAATTTAATTTAGCATGCATCTGACAGAATAGAGTAATTAATTTTGGATAGACTATTATGAATATGCAAAAATATATAAAGTATTTCACACATAAAAGTAGGAAATTGGGAAAAATGTACATTTTATACTTGGAGCAAAGAACTTTGGGACAATGAGGAGTCACTCTCAGATCTGCAGAATAATAAGATGTTTGTGATTTTAGAAAAATAACTTGCAGAGTAATTAGTTATAACTTGATATAACGTGTTTTCCACAGTCAGACTCCCCTCGAACTCAACATTGTCTAGCCTGCTAGAGTAATTTAGTTATTGATATTTGAAATTTCTTTGAGAAACGTAGCATCCATTTTTTAGAGTACTTGTCACTTTGTACTGTAAATGGTCATTTTTTTGTCTGTCTACTATAAGAGCCTTGAGGAAAGTAAGGGCCCATGATATATTAATCTTTGCATTCTTGGAACCTAGCAGAGAACTGAGGATGGGTGGATGGATAGATGGGCTTATGCACAGAGGTTCTATGCACTGTCAACCCTGGTTACCCTTAGAATCTTAGGCTGACTGTATAATAATAAAATGTATAACATAAATATGCCTTCATTCCTCTCAAGTCCATTTAAATTAGGATCTCTAGTGGGGTGGCTTTGTATCTGGTGTGTTTTAAAGTTCTAACTTTTAAAGGAAGCATTGCTCTAAATCCATTTTCCTTAATAGAACCCCTTTAGAAATAGCCTGGTACATCTGCCCCAATGAAGGAATTCACTGTCCTAGTACACATGGAGATTCCCCAGGTTTCTAATATTCTCAGTTCTTTCTTGCCAATCAGCAAATTTTACTGTAGGTCAACTTACTATGCCACGTGTCCCCAAGGGTTCTTTGCAATGGTTTGCTCTTTGGTAAAAAATTTTACCTGAGACATTGGTTCATTTTGGCATCTACTGTGTTTTTCATATAGCTTTTAAAATTAATTTCTTCAAGGCCTCTAATATTTGAGTTATATCGCCCTCTTAATTACCCTTCTTCCATATTCCCTGGTTTTGGCTTTATAAGTATCTTGGAATGGCTGTTTTATCTTGCTGGCCAATATCTGATTAAGACAAATAAAGTGTTACTGAAATCATTTTATATGGAAACATTCTAGAGAATTGGGCTCTACCTGGTCACCAGTAGCAGAGATTTTTGCGTCAAAACTGAGGTCCTAAAATAAGTTTCAGGATGCCATACAGATGAGCATAGAATACTATCTTTGTTAGTAACTGGTGATGGGTAAATACTTCTTGGATATTTTTTTACACTGTTGTTCTTGATAATGAAAGTTATCAGTAAATTATTATAAAAGGTTTGTGTGTGATATGTTTTGATTGAAGAAGGCTCATTTGAATTTGCTATTTTAAAAGGAATTGCTAGCAATATAGCAAAAGGCCAGATCAAAACAGTGTGCTAGCACACATAATTAAAAATATACTGTCTTGTCCCAGAAATGATTGGGGAATCCTGTAGATTATTCTGATTATGACATAATTAAATACAGTATCTGAGTGGGAAGGCAGAATTCCTAGAAATTCATCATAATTTATTCAGCTTTAAAAGAAAAATTGAATAACCATAGACTTTAGATAAAAAAAATAAAAGGTCAAATTTTAAAAGACAGTCACTCACAGGAGGTCTGGAGACTATTTAATTGCTAATGGGTAGCCCAGGGAAGATAGGTTGTTAAGGATCAAAAAGAGCAGACTCCTGAAAATAAGCTCTTGCTGGCTAATTAACAGTCAATAACAATATTGCAGGAAAAAAGACAACCTGAGGGAAGGGAATAAGGGAGCCAAGGAATTATGTCTTTGAGAAGAAAAAAAGGGCTTAATTATGGTGTCCTTTTAATATATCAAAATGAGGGTGCTCAGCCTGACAATCAGTTGCTCTTTCTTGATGCTCATGGGACCTTAATATACTTGGGGATCAAAAGGAGGTTGTTTCCCCAGTGAATTAAGTTGTCTTTTTTCCTCCGTTAAGAGGATGTTACATGGATTTCTGTCCTAAAAAGGATCAGATGTCCTAGTCTAAATGGTGGTCAGTATTGAAAACATTCCAGGCCAAGTTGGCAAAGTAACTGTAGTTGAAGGACTGGGGCTAGATGCTGCCCACCTCGGGAGCTCTGAAGAGAAGCAATGGTAAGCTGGGACTCCGATGGCCCACGAGTGCAATGGGCAGTCGTTTCTATTCTGCATGCTGCAAATGGCAGCCAGTTTGAAAACTAATTAATTAATTAACTATTTAGTCAGTTCATTTTGAAAGTTTCCACTGGATGTCGTAGCAAATTAGACTTCAGAAATCTCCATTTCATCTCTGGCCAGTTGGTGGAGTCTATAACGAAGAATGGGATTACAGATTATTTAAATATAATTATCTGAGAAGAAGCAGCAGCATTTCTGTAGCAAGAATCATGCCCAGAGAAGTCACTGTTTTTTGAAGACACAGATAAAGGAACTAGCAAATATTGGGTTGGCCAAAAAGTTAATTTGGGTTTTTCTGTAAGTTATGGAAAAGCCCAAATGAACTTTGTGACCAATCCAATATAATTTTGATTTTAAAAACTCTGTGCTAACCTACTACTCTGAAGTCAGTTTCATGGGCTTAGGGCTGTATTTTGCACAGTGATGGGTCTAACAAAGATCAAGAGAAAAAGACTCGAAGTAACTAAGCATTTCTCATGATATAGATGTGTGCAAGTTCCTGAGTACTCAGAATGATCATAATGAATATATGTGTTTTGCAATTACTAGACTTCTTTACAGTGGCACCACCAGAGAATGCATGGGTTTACATTATTTCTGTTCGCAAAAAGCCAATCCTAAGAGGAAAGACTGCAGCATACCTTTCCAAATCTGTGTAAAGTGGGCTAAGGGCAAAATAATGATAAAGATAAAGAAACTAAGTTATGCATATAATACTGAAGAGTTTCTGTATTTACAACAGAAAAGGAGTCTGGAAAGTCTTGTAGAGTACTTTTTGTTTCAAAGATATGCATACTATTGTGATCAACTATCTACTCTCTCATATATTTCTCTCCTTCCTTCCTTTGCTTTGCTTTTTAATTTCTTCACACACATGCACCGTGAGTTTATATCTGGGAATTTGTGCTCAGCTCTTACCACTGTCCTTCAGTCAGCTAGAGAATAGTCAGCAAAGTTTAATGTTTTCAGTGAGGAATCAGGATTCAGCTAGATGTGTTGTTGTAAAATCGAGCTTTGAATGATGCTACTTTTAAAAACAGTTCTCAGGGAAGCAGTCATAGAACTAAAAAACTCAAAAAGTAATAATTATAAATGAACTATCAAAATAACCAAATATAGAAATTGCTATTTTTATATAGAATTGCTGTATCAAAATTTTCTTAGTTATAAAATACTTTAGAATATCTCAGTGTATTTGAAATTCACTGTTGCTCGGTTGCTAAGTCACATCTGACTCTTTGTGGCCCCATGGACTGCAGCAGGCCAGGCTTTCCTGTCCTTCATTGTCTCCTGGGGTTTGCTCAGATTCATGTCCATTCAGTCTGTGGTGCCATCTCCATCTCATCTTCTGCCTCTGCGCCCTTCTCCTTTGCCTTCAGTCTTTCCCAGCATCAGTGTCTTTTCTAGTGAGTCAGCTCTACCATCAGGTGGCTGAAGTATTGGAGGTTCAACTTCAACATCAGTCCTCCCAATGAATATTTAGGGTTGATTTCCTTTAGGACCAACTGGTTTGATCTCCTTGCTACCCAAGGGACTCTCAAGAGTCTTCTCCAACACCACAATTCAGAAGCATCAATTTTTGGTGCTCACCCTTCTTTATGGTCCAACTCTCACATCCAGACCTGACAACTAGAAAAACTGTGAGTGAAGAGAGAGAGTGAAGTTGCTCAGTCGTGTCCAGCTGTTTGCGACCCTGTGGACTGTAGCCTACCAGGCTTCTCTGTCCATGGGATTCTCTAGGCAAGAATACTGGAGTGGGTTACCATTTCCTTCTCCAGGGGATCTTCCCGACCCAGGGATTCAACCCGGGTCTCCTGCATTGGAGGCAGACACTTTAACCTCTGAGCCACCAGGGAAGCCCTAGCTTTGACTATGTGGACCTTTGTCAGCAAAATGATGTCTCTGCTTTTAAATACACTAAGTTTGTCATAGCTTTCCTCCCAAGCAGCAAGCATATTTTAATTTCATACTTGCAGTCACGGTCCAAGGTGATTTTGGAGCCCAAGATATGAGGACTTTTTTCTGGAAATGGTAATGGCATGATCTATGACAAAGAGAGATGTATGTGATTTATTACAAAGGAGTTTAACTTTCATTTCATTACATTATATTCTGTGAACATTTATATCTAGTCTTTAATTAAACATGATTTATCCAAGTTGAGGTCTGTTTCCATTTAGATTCCTTTCAGTGTTAATCACTGTGCAAATAGCCTTCACTCCTGTAAGAACTCTTACATTATATTGATATATAAAAGCTCCTGTGTAATTTGCATCTGTTATCTGAGCCTACATGTTACTAGGTATGTACATAGAAATGTTTTAGTTATTTTGCTACTTTATTAAAGTATGAAATTCAATATAGTGTTTTTAATTTTATGAATTTAGGTTAAGGTAGTTATTTTTATCTAAAAATGCATAAACAGTAAGAGGATCTTTTTTTTTTTTAATCACAAACTGAATAATGGCTAGAAAGCATTTTCTCTTCAGCAAATGCAATTTCAGTTCATTCCATCTCAAGTTAACCCCTGGGTAAAGGTGTAACTGTATATTTAGAAACAAATATTGTTAATTTTAACTTCATTGTTGGTGATTGCAGACCCAGTCTGATGAACAAGTAGACATAAATTCAAAGGTTGATTAATTTCAATTAAATTTACATTCTCCTGTATAAAGTACTACTTATTATTTAAAAAATAGAAGAAATGAGGAAGCAAAGAAAAATGGTGCATACGTATCTTAAAAGTATATATAATAACTTTTGATTGGTCTCATATCATCAGCTGTGAAGATTTTCTTCTGTTATCATTGAAAAGCTGGAAGAGCTGAGTTTGATTTTGCTTGTGTACAGGTCAATATTGAAATGAGAAATGCTCAGATAAGCTAATTCTCTTACATGAGAATTAAGATGTATGTTGTATCCTTTAGCTTCAAATCCTGGGTGAGTCTCTATGCAGCCTTCCTGCATTCATATCTTAAGTCCATTCTGCATGTGGCTTTTCCAGGTCTTTCTAGGAAACCAGGGTACAGAAGCTACCTTCCCAGCCAGCTCCACGTCTTCAGTGCCAAAAGAGAAAGCCTGTCTCCCTTAGCTGACACTGAGCATTCATAGTAATCTGGCCCCTACCTACGTCCCCATACTTGGTTTATAGCACCCTCCTTCCCACTCTCCGCTTCAGACAAGCTGCTGTTTATGTACTTGAACACACCATCACACCATGAACATTCCTCTTCAAAATTGTGGCTCATTCTGGATCCCTGCTTGGCTATGTTAATACAATACCCTCGTCATCCTGTTTTTATTAATCCTACCTGAAACTTCCCCTCAAGTCCAAGATCAAACTTTATTCCCCTTAACCCACTCCAGTATTCTTGCCTAGAGACTCCTGGGGACAGAGGAGCCTGGGGGTTGCTGTCCATAGGGTCGCACAGAGTCAGACACGACTGAAGCGACTTAGCAGCAGCATATGTTCTTTTTCAGACATTAATACTCAGTATCACCTCAGTGTGTGTATATATATATATATACACACACACACACACATATATATACATATATATATATGAATACTTTTTTATGTCTAACTTTACAAAATAAGGCAATGTATTCTTTAAGACATGAAGATTTAACTTATCAGCCACTGACATACCTCACCTGAAACAAATTGCCATAGATATGATGTAGGCAAAGAGACGTTAGGCATGTTCCAAAGTAGCCAGTTACTGCCCCTACCTTGTACTAAGCAGGTAAGAAAATAAATAACCCAGTGATTTCTGTGCCACTTTCAAATTTTAATGAAAATATGTTTCATGTTCATCCCATATAAATAAAGACTAGATGAATTTTTGAGGGGAAAAAGAGCTAAATATTTCATCAACTGAGAAAATGAATAAGTGACATATTCTTCCTTTAGTTTTTTCCTTCTTCCTTCTTCCTCTCTTGAAAGTTTTAGTGTCAAAAATTTGAGCCTATTATATTTTATAGTACACAGCTGTTTCTTAGAATGATCAGATTCTGATTTAATCCTATTATTTGGTGTTATATTTGCTTAAAATGGGATTCCCTGGTGGCTCAGGTGGTAAAGACTCCACCCGCCATGCTGGGTTGGGAAGATCCCCTGGAGTAGGAAATGGCAACCCACTCTAGTATTCTTGTCTGGAGAATCCCATGGACACAGGAGCCTGGCGCCCTACAGTCCTTGAGCTAGCAAAGAGTCAGACATGATTGAGCACTCCACCGTGGTTTAAATGATTTGGATTTTTTCTGAACACAGTCATGAATTATCTCTACTCTCAGGATGTAGCAGTTGACCAGAAACGAAAAAGGACCAGAAATCTTTTATAAAGTGGTCACCTGCCTAAAGAAATTTAGACCAAACTTTGCCATAACCTGAAAACGAGAGGGTGAACGAATCTGCTTCCAGGAGGAGAACCTGTTTATAAGAAAGAAGTTAAAGTAAAAGGAAAACTAGAGGTTTTCTAATATGTTGTCCTTGTTTAATATTGAGAGGGTAATTTAATGTTTTAAGCACGGTAAAAACCCAGAACTTTAGAATAGCTTTTGATATGTTTATCAGAAGGCATATTACACATCTGAAATAATTTTCTTCAGATTGCACCACTATTTTGTTAGATATTTGATCAAGCAATATTTACTGGGCACTATTGGAGAAGGCAATGGCACCCCACTCCAGTACTCTTGCCTGGAAAATCCCATGGACAGAGAAGCCTAGTAGGCTGCAGTCCATAGGGTCCCTAAGAGTCGGACACGACTGAGCAACTTCACTCACTTTTCACTTTCATGCATTGGAGGAGGAAATGGCAGCCCACTCCAGTGTTCTTGCCTGGAGAATCCCAGGGACGGGAGAGCCTGGTGGGCTGCCGTCTATGGGGTCACACAGAGTCGGACACGATTGAAGCGACTTAGCAGCAGCAGCAATGGTCTTCTAGATAGTATGTGGCATTTTGGGGGGCTACAAAGAATAGTGTTGGACAGATCCTGCATTTGTAAACTTCACAGATTGACTGTGAGAGGGAAAGACCCAGAGAAAGAAATTCCTAAAGAAGAGAAGAGCATTTAGTTATGTAAGAAGTGGTTGTGGGAACAGGAGCAGAGCAGGCGTTCAGTTGAAATAGATGATAGAAGGGAAAGCAGTGCAGAGCCGTGTGTGTCGTCCAGTTACTTTACTGGTTCCCACAGAACCAAACTCAGTGCTGTGCTTAGAGGAAACAATGTACAAATATCGGCGATGGATACTTAGTTCATCATTATTCCTTTTTTTTCCTTCAAAATCCCATTTGTTGTCCCTGTTATCCAAAATTAGCATGGAATTTAGTATAATTTGCTGAATGTTTTATATACCATATGATTTTTCATCAGATATAATAATAGAATATCAAAGGTAAATCCCTTTAGTCATCCTAACTTTAGAAACCCTTGAATGAAATTAGGAAATGATCGTCATTTACATTTATTATACTTTGCATGTAACAAGCTTTAGCTATTAACTCTAATTTGCTTCTCATTGCATTCATCAAAGGCGAACTATTTAGAAACTAAAACATCTCTGTCAGTTAGAATTTTAATGATTAAGATGAAATGAGACAGTGTTAATTGGCAGTGGTTGCTGCTGGGGAGGTTTCTAGATCTTGTAAGTGATACCAGTTCATTTCTCGATCAGGGTTAATTTGTTTGATTTAATTCTAAGGATACACTGAATACTTCCCCAACTAGTCATGTTTATTTTCAGGATTAGAGAGTTCTGTTGGATTTGGATTCTCAGTTCCATTTGAACTTGACTTAGTCTGATCGTTAATAAATTGTCTATTGTAAGCACCATTTATATTATTGACAAGACATACACACACGCCATTATTTAGACCTTCTCTTAGTTGAAATGCCTAAAACTTTCTAAAAATCTGTCTTTTCTCACCAATAATTCTCTTTCTCTCTTCTCCCTATTTTCCTCAGATATAAACGAATGTGAAGCTGAGCCCTGCAAAAATGGTGGGATATGTACAGACCTTGTTGCTAACTATTCCTGTGAGTGCCCAGGGGAATTCATGGGAAGAAACTGTCAATACAGTAAGTATTCACATATATGTGAATATCTATATATGTATATATATCCTCTGTTTGCATCACTTTCACTTAATTTGGAATTTGGGTCAAAATCAGTAATAATTGCTTCTGGGGTTTATAATATATTGAAATGTGCATTTCATATTTGTTGTTATCAAATATAACAACAATCAAATGTTGTTAGTGTACATATATACTCCTGCATGGGTCTCAGAGCATGATAGGGATACGAGTGGTTAACTTGTGACCTCAAAGGAGCTCAACAGTTCCTTAAAGACACAAGTGCATCACTTTTATGAGCCTCATTTTGGCTTTTGAGTATATATAGGACCTAATTTCCTCCTAGACTGGTTATTCTGGTTCAAACAGTAAATTCAGAGGATTCTAAACAGAGAACCTTGGTCACAAATAAAAGGTAGAGATTAATGAGGATTCATGTTAAGCTGGTCTATTAGTAAGAATTTTAAACACCATTTGTCTTCTTGGAAGCCTAAGTCCGTAAGGTCTTGAAGTGATGGATCAAAAAAAGGATAATTTGCCTGAAGTGTTTACCATGAAGCATAGAGCCCCCCACCTTTCCGAAAACAAACAAAAACGAGGGAGAGGTAATAACAGGAATATAGTTGGTGGAAGGAGACCAGAATTGGGCACAGATACTTGCTAATGAGAACAGTAGTGGTGTAGTTTATTAGTTGTTGGACATTTATAGAAACTTCATAGTGCTATGGCTTTGATGATATAATGATGTTAGAGCATTGTAACATTATGCAAGTTCAGAATGCAAATGCAGGTGAGAATTCAAACATGGAAACTAAGACACGTGGGCTATGCGGTTTTCCCAGGTTCTCAAAGTTAGTGCCAAAAGCAGAACTGGAAGGAATCTAGAATCAGGTCTTAAGATTTCAAATTCTGTATATTTTTCTCTAAATCAAGATGTCTCTGTGGATAGAGCTGAACATGGTAAACTTGAAAGCACCTTCCACCTCTCCTCTCTCTTATATACACATACACACTCACTCACTCCATCTCTCTCTCCCTCTTTCTCTTAAGCCAGAGTAACAATTTTATTTCTCACTATCCCTCTCTTTATGCCCCTTTGACAATGGTAATTTATAAAATAAGGAACATTATTGAAGAATTAATTTGGGTTATGTTTTAAACAAAATGATCTGGGAAGTCTCATCACACTAGTCCTGAAAACCTTCATGAAAATGATGAAATTGTGAATATCAAAGAAATACTTGAGATTAAGAAAATTTTCCCTAAGCTTGAAAATAATTGGAGGGTGCTTCTCTGGGGGGCTCAGTGGTAAAGAATTCACCTGACAATGCAGGAGACACTGGTTCAATCCCTGATTCAGAAAGATCCCACAGGCCGTAAAGCCAACTAAGCTCATGTACCACAGCTACTGATCCTGTGCTCTTGAGCTCTGGAGCCACAACTACATATGTACTCATATGCCCTAAAGCCTGTGCTCCACAACAAGAGAAGGAACCACAATGAGAAGCCTGCTTCTTGCAGCTAGAGAGTAGCCCCCACGGCCACAGCTAGAGAAAAGCCTGCACAGCAGTGAGGACTAAGCACAGTCACAAATCAGTAAGACTCTTTAAAAAATGAAAATAATTGGAGAAGGACACGGAGCATAAGTTAATAAAGGGAGGTTCAAGCATGGATGAATGGAAGGAAAGGAGAGTCTGAGTAAGAGGATTATAACCCATATCCATCCAGTCAACTAAGCTAGCAACCTTCCTACAAAGAGTTTAACTAACCTCCCACTAAGTTAAATTCAGTGTCAAGTAGTCCTTGCCCCCCACCCCAGGCCCAGCTCTTGCATGAACCTTTGGTTCATGGGACCTGAATATACTGCCTAGTGAGTGAGCCTTAGCCACCTGTCTTGATCAAGGAGCAACTAGACAGCCAGTTGGTTGCCTGTTATTGTTGTTCAGTAACTGAGCTGTGTTGGACTCTTTGTCCCATGAACTATATAGCACACCAGGCTTCCCTGTCCTTCCCTATCTCCTGGAGTTTGCTCCAACTCATGTCCACTGATTCACTAATGACATGCAATCATCTCATCTTGTCACCCTCTTCTCCTCTTGCCTTCAGCATTTCCTAGCATCAGGATGTTTTTTAATGAGTCAGATTTTCGCATCAGGTGGCCAAAATATTGGAGCTTATCATCAGTCCTTCCAATGAATATTCAGGGTTGACTTCCTTTAAAATTGACTGGTTTGATCTCCTTACTATTCAAGGGACTCTCAAGAGTCTTCTTCCACACTACAGTTTGAAATAGCTCAGGTGGAATTCCGTCACCTCCACCCATTGGAAATGGAAGGATGTGAGCTAGAAAGTGAAGCCAATGACAAAAGCTTGTGCATCTCTCTATTTGCGATTTTACTGAAGTCACCACATGTGAAAGTATCCTTGAAAAGAAAGAAACCTGAGAGATTTAAGGATGCATCGAAATAAGCTTCGAGCTTAATTGCCCCCAGGTTGCATCTAATGTCTTCCAATTAGTTTTTGCTACTGTGTTTAACAAAATTTTGTTTTTCTTTGACTTGGTTTTGTCTCTATATAATATCTATATGTAAATCCAGACTGCTCTCTGACATGAATGTGATAGTGAGGTGCCTCCCATTATCTATCATATTCTCTGACATTCTGCTGTTCCCTTCTTCATCTCTGTGCCCTGACAGGGATCAAAAAGGGTCGCGTAAGGCACACTGTAAAATTTGCTCCTCTTGGGGTATTTGTTTTTATTGCATTGATTTATAAGAATATGTAATAAGGATTCTGATTCTTCCCATTGTCTCTGTGGCTGAGGATATATGGTTTTGCTTTTTGGTGTGGCTTTTTATAATGTTTAGAAAATCCAGAGTAACAAAGTGCACCTTGCCACAGTGATGATTTAGTGCTAACATTGAAAACTTAGACCATCCCCTGACTACACAGCATATCGAAGTACCTGCAGGTTGTAGCTAGTGCCAGCTCCCAGTTGATTGAGTTTAGGATCTTGGGAGTTGACATTACAGAGATTATAACCAATTTGCTCACGTCCACTCTGAAGTTAAGATTGATAAACTTTCTTCAGTCTTTGCATGCTGTCCCATAGGAATACCGCAAGGTCAGTTTATACCTGCAATAATGGGACTCAAGCCATTTGTTTCAGCAGATATTTCATGTGAGAGAGGGAAAAGAGAATGATGGAGATTAAGTGCTTGGTGGGGCAGGGAGCTGGGGTAGGAGTGCAGGGGTGAGGGGGTAGGGGAGGGAAGGGTTAGAGGGCATCCATACCAAAATGCTGTTGTCCTTGTGTTCACATTCAGATTGTCTTCAGTCTAACTGGGGCTCCTGCACTAAAATTTGCCTCACTTGTACCACTTCTGCCTTTTTAAAATTTTGATTTTTATATTGAAGTATAGTTGACAGATATCTACCTCCTTCTTAATTGTACTGATGGGTTTATTGAGATCTGGTACATTTTGCAGTGGGGTTATGCAAATGAACTTGAAATAAAAGTTTCTCATTTTAGGCCATTTCTGCATGCAGGCATCTTGATAGTTTATCTGAGATCAATTATTTACTTCTCACTCATTTCAAATAATCAGCAGTCATATGATACTATGATCTTACCAGCTTCTACTACTACTAGCAAGCCTTATATCAAAATAGAAAAGTGGTAATTTTGGAGGTTTCATTTCTCACAGTGTAGAGAGACGTCTTGATATCTATATACTTATCATCAAAAGACGGTTTTTTTTCTTTGCCTTTTCCTCATTTTTACCATACCTTCAGTTTTAAGCAATTTATTATGACTGATTTTCAGTGTAATTAAATGAAATATTTTTAATATTAATGATATCTTGCATTTTAAAAACCTAAGTATAAATTCAATTTATTAATTCATTATTCATTTTCATTTAAACAATTAAAAGGCAAGGCATTTACGTTG
>SJYC01076765.1:0-22207 GCA_006408675.1 Madoqua kirkii
AATACTCTCAACTTATCTTAAAATTTTTTCACCAATTGTTATATGAAAATGTTGATTTTAATTTTACTATGAGCCAAGCACTGTTCTAAGTACTTTAAATAACAACTTATTTGATCTTCTTAACACTCTTTGTTGTAGATCCTGTTTATCATTGGCTCCATTTTACAGAAAAAAACTGAGCTCCTGAGAGGTGAAATAATTTTTGTGGGTTCACACGGCTAGTAAAGTTCGGATCCTGGTCTTAACCCCAGGTATTGCGTCTGCGTAGCCTGTCCTCCCAAGTGTGATCGATCCTGCCCTTTGGCAGGTGAAAGGAACACTGTTTACTACACAGTACACTTTAAAAACACTTTCACTCGAGTGACCTTGACAAGTGGCTGCAGAGTAAGAGGAAAGAACATAGGCTTTGAACTCAGATAGAATTGAGGTTTAAACTCTGACTTTTTTTCTTTTTGTAGAATTGAGGTTTAGATTCTGGCTTGTTACCTTTATATGTCTGAATAGCATTAGGTGACCTTTCTGAGCCTCAGATTCTTCATCTATAAATAGAATGGATAGCACTTTTTGGTTTAAACTGATGACTAGATTAAAATTAGGAGCATATATAAACTATTTAGTAAACTACGTAGGTCAATACACGTTGTAGATAGCCAATAATTGCATAAATAAATAGACACAATGATTTTGAATTACTTTAAAAAAGTTAATGCTAGTTTAGTCCCCTTTTCCTTGTTATAATTTTTAAAAAATTTAAAGTACTACCTATTTTTAGCTTTTAAACTGATGACTAGATTAAAATTAGGAGCATATATAAACTATTTAGTAAACTACGTAGGTCAATACACGTTGTAGATAGCCAATAATTGCATAAATAAATAGACACAATGATTTTGAATTACTTTAAAAAAGTTAATGCTAGTTTAGTCCCCTTTTCCTTGTTATAATTTTTAAAAAATTTAAAGTACTACCTATTTTTAGCAATTGACTGTATGTATTGAGAACAGAATGTATAGAAGTCAGTTTTTTAATGCATTGCATACCATGTTTTACAAGTACATTAATTTAGGAAATCCAGTGACATTAGCAGAATTTTTAATAAACAAATATTTTTAATTCAACCAAAACCATTATAGGGGATAAGAGTTGCTTTAGTTTTTGAAAAACATGACGTCATAACATACTCTGAACCACAAAAACCAAAGTTCATTTCTTTATGTTTTTTTGTTTGCAATTATTGTTAAGATGCCGCTGTTATTTGATCAGGTATTTTAGTGAGTGGTGAACAGAAATAATGGAACAAATAATTTCAGTATTTTCTTATCTAATATAGATGGTCAGAGATTATAGTTTTATCCTATATAACACTAAATTCCTAGTCTGCTATATCCAGATATTACATAGATCCAAAGGCAAAATATAATAGATTCTGATTAAAATAAAGAGTTTTAAAAATAATAAGTGTTTATAAGGAAATGAAAATGAGAATTAAGACACACATAAATTTAATAAGAAAATTGTATAAGTCAAGTATTATAGTAAAAGTATTCAGCTAGGTGTTCAGTAAATAAACTAGCCACAGATATTTATTAGTTTTTTTTCTTAACTATGTATAGAATTTTCAGAAAACGTATGAATTAATTCATTCACCCACCTAGATCCAACAGTAGCCACCCACTACAGCTGGAGCAGCAACAGCGGTTAAATTCAGTTCCTGTTCTTGTGGAGTATGCAGATTAATGGGAGAGAAAAGCAAGAATTACATAATAGCTGATTACAGAACATCATGAGCACTGTGAATGAAGAGGGAGCCGTGGTGGAGCACCTGTTCTGTTTGGGGAAGTTTAAGGAAATGACATTTGAACTGAGGCCAGAGGAACGCAATGCTGCTGCTGCTGCTGCTGCTGCTGCTGCTAAGTCACTTCAGTTGTGTCCGACTCTTTGCAACCCCATAGACAGCAACCCACCAGGATCCCCCGTCCCTGGGATTCTCCAGGCAAGAACACTGGAGTGGGTTGCCATTTCCTTCTCCGAGGAACATAATAGTAGGTACCAAACAGAGGGCGAGCTGTCGAAATGAGGATTTCACAAGAAGGACAATATGCTCGAGGATAAACAGGCTCTCTGTTTAATATGAAGACAAATATTAAGTGGATGAGTTCTGATTGCTGTGTAATAATCATGTGATGAGATTTTTAGGATGATCACTTGCCTTTTAGGCTTTGACAATACGGGGTTAAGACCAGCTGATGGAAAAAATAGTTAAGTATTATAATAATCCATCTCACAAACTATCTATTTTGTGTGTCTACAAGGGATTTTTAAAACAACAAAGTAGACTTTAGCTTTTGTATAGCAAGAAAGCAAAGAAAAGCAAAGAATAATAATCATTAATGCTAATTCTAGTTTTATTCCAGATTTTAAAAGTCTGCTCTGTTTTAGAATTTTGAAATGGTGCTTTAGCAGTGCTTTTTGCCTTTGAAATCATTGCCTAATATCAACGTAAAGTTACTTTCCTTGAATACATAGAATAGGAATTAATTCAGAACTCCAATAGGACAGAAAAAGGACAGCTTACCTTAGGCTGTCACCTTTTGTGAACATTAAAAAAAGAAAAAGTAACTATGGGTTGGTGAAAGTTTTATATTTAAGATTAATTGTATAATGTTAAATCCAAGATGCACAATATTTAAAATCTACCCATAAATATATAGCGATATAAATGGAAGTAACCATAACTATAAATACTTGAACATGGATAATTATTTAGTTTCTCACATTCTTTACAAAGACCTGACAATAAATACAAAAAATCCAGAATACTGTACAAGTATATCAATAGCCCTCAAGGGAAGAGATGTGTATAAGAGACAGGTGTTTTAATACTTGGCAAAGAATGTACTTATAATTTTAACACTGATTATTTCCTAATATTTGTGGTTGAGTTAAGGCAATTATACATCTGATTTATATAATTTCAGTTTAGATTTCTAGTTATGATTCACAGAGCTTATCATTGACTTTGAAAGATTTTAATTATTTTTTAGTTTTATCTTTTTTTTTTATACCAAGGGCATTTGATTAACTTTGATTATTTTCATTTTAATTGAAGTTACTTTTGATTGATATGTGAAAATTTTTAAGATGGTCCCATAGCACCTAATGGGGCTTCCCTTGTAGCTCAGTGGTAAAAAAAAAAAAAAAAAAAAAATCCACCTGTAATGCAGGAGATGCAAGAGACCTGAGTTCAATCCCTGGACTGGGAAGATCCCCTGGAGGAGGAAATGGCATCCCACTCCAGTATTCTTGCTGGGAAAAATCCCATGGACAGAAGAGCCTGACAGGCTACAGTCCATGAGATTTCAAAGAGTCAGACCTGACTAAAGCGACTGAGCACACATTTAGTACCTATTACAATATTACAGAAATTCTTCTATTTAAGTTCTAATTTATGTTCCCTTGTTTCTTTAAATAAGTTCAAGTGTTCACATGGCCATTTTTATAAACATCTTTGAAGGACAAGGATGATGAACTGAAATGAGAAACCTGTTCCAGGAGAATAGATATGCTTTGTCATGTAGGATTAACAGAACAATGATGTTTAAAGTAAATTCAATGGAAATTGATTCACATTTAGTACCTATTACAATATTACAGAAATTCTTCTATTTAAGTTCTAATTTATGTTCCCTTGTTTCTTTAAATAAGTTCAAGTGTTCACATGGCCATTTTTATAAACATCTTTGAAGGACAAGGATGATGAACTGAAATGAGAAACCTATTCCAGGAGAATAGATATGCTTTGTCATGTAGGATTAACAGAACATGATGTTTAAAGTAAATTCAATGGAAATTGATAACACTTTAGTTAACTATCTAAAAATAACTGGGATTATTTTCATTTTGGGGGCTTATGTGGCTGACAGTAGCCGTATATAGTTCCCTTCTGGGTGTTTAAATGTGACATGATTAAACTTCAGGAATGGCACTCAAATTCATTTCCATTACTGATACTATTTCTGGAAATTAAAATAGTCACCAAGGGAGCCCTTATAATACAGCATCCCCAAACTATTATGCCAGAAAGTATTATGACTTGGATGATTTCAGAGCATTTTATTAAAAATCAGAACAAATCTTCAACTGAGGAAAAAGTGATGTTTCTAAAAGTCAAAATTATTCAGTTTTTTTTAATTTAGTGAAATAATCTAGATAATTCTATAGTACTTTAGGAATTCCATCTATAAACTGATAAGGGCAAAAGGTGATGATACATGTGAACAGAATTTGAAAACTATAGATTAATATTTCTGTATCTTCATTTTTGAGCAGCTACAACTCTTTAAGGCTTCATTATAAATGAGCTAGTATTTACAAATACACAAACATATGCTAGATAGATGTATATATGTGTTTTTTCTTTTGAAATCAACGTATGCTGCCAAGTACACTTGAATTATAAGTGAAGGCTTATGCTGTTAAAATTTATAAAACATTTGATAAGTAAATAATGTCATCTGCATTATTATATGCTCAACAATTCATTATTGCTTTTGAAAGACAAACTTGTAAATACTCTCAACTTATCTTAAAATTTTTTCACCAATTGTTATATGAAAATGTTGATTTTAATTTTACTATGAGCCAAGCACTGTTCTAAGTACTTTAAATAACAACTTATTTGATCTTCTTAACACTCTTTGTTGTAGATCCTGTTTATCATTGGCTCCATTTTACAGAAAAAAACTGAGCTCCTGAGAGGTGAAATAATTTTTGTGGGTTCACACGGCTAGTAAAGTTCGGATCCTGGTCTTAACCCCAGGTATTGCGTCTGCGTAGCCTGTCCTCCCAAGTGTGATCGATCCTGCCCTTTGGCAGGTGAAAGGAACACTGTTTACTACACAGTACACTTTAAAAACACTTTCACTCGAGTGACCTTGACAAGTGGCTGCAGAGTAAGAGGAAAGAACATAGGCTTTGAACTCAGATAGAATTGAGGTTTAAACTCTGACTTTTTTTCTTTTTGTAGAATTGAGGTTTAGATTCTGGCTTGTTACCTTTATATGTCTGAATAGCATTAGGTGACCTTTCTGAGCCTCAGATTCTTCATCTATAAATAGAATGGATAGCACTTTTTGGTTTAAACTGATGACTAGATTAAAATTAGGAGCATATATAAACTATTTAGTAAACTACGTAGGTCAATACACGTTGTAGATAGCCAATAATTGCATAAATAAATAGACACAATGATTTTGAATTACTTTAAAAAAGTTAATGCTAGTTTAGTCCCCTTTTCCTTGTTATAATTTTTAAAAAATTTAAAGTACTACCTATTTTTAGCAATTGACTGTATGTATTGAGAACAGAATGTATAGAAGTCAGTTTTTTAATGCATTGCATACCATGTTTTACAAGTACATTAATTTAGGAAATCCAGTGACATTAGCAGAATTTTTAATAAACAAATATTTTTAATTCAACCAAAACCATTATAGGGGATAAGAGTTGCTTTAGTTTTTGAAAAACATGACGTCATAACATACTCTGAACCACAAAAACCAAAGTTCATTTCTTTATGTTTTTTTGTTTGCAATTATTGTTAAGATGCCGCTGTTATTTGATCAGGTATTTTAGTGAGTGGTGAACAGAAATAATGGAACAAATAATTTCAGTATTTTCTTATCTAATATAGATGGTCAGAGATTATAGTTTTATCCTATATAACACTAAATTCCTAGTCTGCTATATCCAGATATTACATAGATCCAAAGGCAAAATATAATAGATTCTGATTAAAATAAAGAGTTTTAAAAATAATAAGTGTTTATAAGGAAATGAAAATGAGAATTAAGACACACATAAATTTAATAAGAAAATTGTATAAGTCAAGTATTATAGTAAAAGTATTCAGCTAGGTGTTCAGTAAATAAACTAGCCACAGATATTTATTAGTTTTTTTTCTTAACTATGTATAGAATTTTCAGAAAACGTATGAATTAATTCATTCACCCACCTAGATCCAACAGTAGCCACCCACTACAGCTGGAGCAGCAACAGCAGTTAAATTCAGTTCCTGTTCTTGTGGAGTATGCAGATTAATGGGAGAGAAAAGCAAGAATTACATAATAGCTGATTACAGAACATCATGAGCACTGTGAATGAAGAGGGAGCCGTGGTGGAGCACCTGTTCTGTTTGGGGAAGTTTAAGGAAATGACATTTGAACTGAGGCCAGAGGAACGCAATGCTGCTGCTGCTGCTGCTGCTGCTGCTGCTAAGTCACTTCAGTTGTGTCCGACTCTTTGCAACCCCATAGACAGCAACCCACCAGGATCCCCCGTCCCTGGGATTCTCCAGGCAAGAACACTGGAGTGGGTTGCCATTTCCTTCTCCGAGGAACATAATAGTAGGTACCAAACAGAGGGCGAGCTGTCGAAATGAGGATTTCACAAGAAGGACAATATGCTCGAGGATAAACAGGCTCTCTGTTTAATATGAAGACAAATATTAAGTGGATGAGTTCTGATTGCTGTGTAATAATCATGTGATGAGATTTTTAGGATGATCACTTGCCTTTTAGGCTTTGACAATACGGGGTTAAGACCAGCTGATGGAAAAAATAGTTAAGTATTATAATAATCCATCTCACAAACTATCTATTTTGTGTGTCTACAAGGGATTTTTAAAACAACAAAGTAGACTTTAGCTTTTGTATAGCAAGAAAGCAAAGAAAAGCAAAGAATAATAATCATTAATGCTAATTCTAGTTTTATTCCAGATTTTAAAAGTCTGCTCTGTTTTAGAATTTTGAAATGGTGCTTTAGCAGTGCTTTTTGCCTTTGAAATCATTGCCTAATATCAACGTAAAGTTACTTTCCTTGAATACATAGAATAGGAATTAATTCAGAACTCCAATAGGACAGAAAAAGGACAGCTTACCTTAGGCTGTCACCTTTTGTGAACATTAAAAAAAGAAAAAGTAACTATGGGTTGGTGAAAGTTTTATATTTAAGATTAATTGTATAATGTTAAATCCAAGATGCACAATATTTAAAATCTACCCATAAATATATAGCGATATAAATGGAAGTAACCATAACTATAAATACTTGAACATGGATAATTATTTAGTTTCTCACATTCTTTACAAAGACCTGACAATAAATACAAAAAATCCAGAATACTGTACAAGTATATCAATAGCCCTCAAGGGAAGAAATGACTCCAACATTACTGCAGGATGAAGTCTTTGCAACAATAAACACAAAAAATTGACTTAATGACAAAACCAAATTGGATTTTATGTGTCTGACGCAGAAGTTCCATTTTCAATCAGATGCCTCTGGGTATATTTTTCCAAATGTGCCCAACAATTTTGTACAGAGATGTCACACTTTGAAAGTTCACCTGCTGTACCTTAAAGTGATAATCTAATAAAAGAAAGATATAAAAATATCTGCAGAATGCTCAGATAGATCCCCCAGGACTTACTAAGTACATCTAACAAATTGAATCAGATTCTCATTACCTGACAGTTTTGTATTTCATTACAAATAATTACTGAAACATTCAAGAAGACCTTCTTGTTTTTCAAATTATGTAACATTCCCATTATGCACTTAATAGCATATGTTCAGGGATCAAAATTAATTTTGCATTTATTCTCCAAACTGAAACTCATTCTAATATATCCCTGTCTCAAAAAGGCAGGTAAAGTATGCAGAGATCAAGAGAGTGTGGGAACAGGATAATGTGATGTCATCTTTGTAGCATTTAAAACTGTAATATATGATTGAGAAATACTGTATTTTTCTCAGACCGTAAATATCAATCTTTTCAATTATCACCCCATCCTTACCCTTAAAAAAAAAAAGAACTCAAATAAAATATGGCACTGTAGACAAAAATCTCCTATAGGAAAACTGCTAGAAGAGAAGTCATTCTATGACTTGCAAGTTGAAACGTGGTTCAGATGTAATTTGTGGGCTCGACATTATTCTTTACATGTGTACCATGGCATCTTGGAGTGCTTACGCGAAATTTGAGGTCAGATTATCAGAGTGAGGCTGAAATGGTTATTTCATCATGGGAAAAATAGAGGCATAAATCACTGGTTTTTGGTTTTTTGTTTTTCTTTTTAATGAAATTCACTGAATAGCAGACACTTTTCTCAGGAGAAAGAAAAAAACATAGATGATACCTAATCCTTTATCAAATGTGCAAAGCTTTCCAGGATTTCCTGAAATCCCAAGGGTTTCAAATAGTATCAATAAAATATTACTGGCAACCTTGGAGCTGAGTTGGGTGGGACACCAACCCCTGGCATGCCGCTGGCTGCAGTTGTTAGCTTCATCAGCAGCATGTAGCACAAAGAGCCTCAAATATTTTTGAGTCTCATCTTCAAAGCATTTTTCTTTACCTGAAGGAGAGGATTCCAACAAATTTCTTTCCTGCATAGTCACATCAAATAGTAGGTGCAACTGGCACATCATGGTAAGCTAGGACAGCCAGTTATAAAAATGTGAATGATAACTGAAGGAAGCGCTGGCAACACAGACTCAGATTCAAGAATCAGATGAGAATTGAGACCTGGTAAGGTTTAATATTAGTGTCAAAAGAGAGATTAAAAAGAATAAAGAGTACAAGATTGCTAAAATAGACTTTAACATAAAGCAATTCTGTCTGGCAAGGGACGAAAAGAGAGTCATCAGAGAAGTAAAGAATAAAGATGTAGAGAGGGCAAAGAAAATGTTTCCAGAATAGGAGGTGGTCAGGGAGATGGATACCTAAGAAAAGACACTTTTCAAAAAAAATTTAGACCCTGTAATCATTAATAATCCTGAAATAAGTGTGGTGGGTGGTAGAGAGAATGCCAGATTTCACCTCTTCCATATGGAACAGGTGTTGAGGAAGAAATAATAGCCACAGACTGCTGCCCCCAGGTGATGGAATGCTCAACTTTAAGCATACCTTAAACCCCAACGAGCCATTAAGGTGGCCAAGGACCTAAAAATAAGTTTCATGATAGTTACTTTAATAGCTTTATCTGGTCAATAATACCCATTCTTTTTAGAACTCTAAAGGGAATGGACACATAAAGTATCCAACTTAAAAATGAATTGAACTGGAGGAATATGGTTCTATAAAAAGAAGTCGAGCCAGAGCAAAGTCAGTAAATTCAATACTAAAATTCAAGGAAAACAGGAGCAGGGACAGAAAATAAACTATTCTGACAAGAAAAGTGGATAGAACTATAGTTATATAAGGGAGCCTATAAATACTCAGCACTATTATCTAACTACAAAACACCAAAGAGTTGAAACCGTGCCTCTTAGCTCCAAGAAATCCAAGGATATTTGTGGTAGTTTGTTCAAAATAAAATTCAATTTATATTTTTTGGTACACTCGAAAGACGCACAGTTTTTTTGAACATCCATAACCTGGCTATTTCATATATAAATGTTGCTTCATATCCACTCAGCAGTAACTTAATAATGCCTTTTCCTTTCCCATTAGAATTACTCCTCCATTCTACCATTGCTAATAGCTTTAAGTATAACAAAACATGAGCGCTTTCCTACAGGGATTTATATAAAGGATGCTCTTAGCCCCATCCCCTTTAAGTGCTTAATGGGAAGTTTTTGATCAAGGCCACAGGACCCCCCGGGATAGCTAGAATTCAGGGTGTCTGTGTTTTTTGATGAGGAAACAAAAATTGTATGTTTCCTTTTTACTAATAGCTCTCTGAAACTTAGAATTTCCATCGATTACAAATGTAGACAACAATGAATCATTGCATTAGCAGTACCAATGACTTTGTCACTAAGAGAAACCAGTTATTTTCATACCACGTTATCTTATTGTACATCACTGACAATACCATTTAGTTTTCACTAATAAGAAACTATAGTGGCCCTGCCACGACCTCTGTTATTGAATGTGTTAATAGATGAGCGAGCATGTTATTATATCACACATTTTAAAATATTTTGATAATTACTTTGTGCTTCTGTTTATTTCATTTTGTGAAATGAAAAGCATTATTCTGAGAAGGCCCTCCAGGCGTCACAAGACTGATGAAAGTATCCACAGTGCAGAAAAGATTCAGAATCCTGAGTTACTGGCTTTTTGGTTTCAAAAGATATTTTATCATCCAGGATAATATTCATGAAGCTTTTGGAAATAAAACTTATTATTGATCCATTTTCTAGCCATCTTCTGAGTTTGGTTCTCTAGCTCCATGAATGTCCATTTTTAGCCGTCTTCTGAGTTTGAATCTCTAGCTGCATGTATAAAAAATATAAGTAAAATAGCAGAAAATGATACTGTTAAGCCACATTTTTGTCATTGTGTTCACAGGTATTTTAACAGCAGAGTTGTTATTGAATGCATTGCTGCATCTCATCAAAAATGCCGGTTCAGAAAGTTTGTTAACCCTATAGAGAAGTGATATATTTGAAGTTAGATATGGATATTAATACATATTTAAAAGACAAAAAAGAGATACACTAAAGATACACTACAGTCTGAAGCTGAAATCATCCAGTCTACTTTCTTTTTAACCAGGGCCTTTCCAATTTTTTTAAGATCAATTATAACCTGTGTAAAATTTTATAATCATTTAGTTATTTAGTTATAGTCAGTTTAGAATTTGACATATATATATATATGGTTTTTTAGAAGAATACAACTTCTGTATAAGTTAACAAAAAATTTCCAATTCTCTAGAACCATAGCATCAAATACAGAGTAAAATGTGGATTGCTCATTATGTGAGAAAAAAAGAATGCCAATATACTAAGTAATATTTTTAACTGGTGATCACATCAGTTTCAAAGCATCAGCCTATGGTCACTAAGTACATAATTAAGTCTGTTTTGGAATGTAGTTCTTAATTCATAGTTTATGTGTACCTGGAGTTATTTTAAGCAATCTACACTTCTAAGACTCATATGATTCCATCATTTATTTGGCCTTCTTTCTTTAAGGAAGATCAGTTCAGTTCAGTCGCTCAGACATTTCCGACTCTGCAACCCCATGACAGGCACGCCAGGCCTCCCTGTCCATCACCATCTCCCGTAGTTCATTCAGACTCACGTCCATCGAGTCCGTGATGCCATCCAGCCATCTCATCCTCTGTTGTCCCCTTCTCCTCCTGCCCCTAATCCACCCCAGCATCAGGGTCTTTCCCAATGAGTCAACTCTTCACATGAGGTGGCCAAAGTACTGGACTTTCAGCTTTAGCACCATTCCTTCCAAAGAAATCCCAGGGCTGATCTCCTTCAGAATGGACTGATTGGATCTCCTTGCAGTCCAAGAGACTCCCAAGAGTCTTCTCCAACACCACAGTTCAAAAGCATCAATTCTTCAGTGCTCAGCTTTCTTCACAGTCCAACTCTCACATCCATACATGACCACAGGAAAAAACATAGCCTTAACTAGATGGACCTTTGTTGGCAAAGTAATGTCTCTTCTTTTGAATATGCTGTCCAGGTTGATCATAACTTTTATTCCAAGGAGTAAGCTTCTTTTAATTTCATGGCTGCAGTCACCATCTGCAGTGATTTTGGAGCCCAAAAAAACAAGGTCTGACCCTGTTTCCACGATTCCAGCTTGTGCTTCTTCCAACCCAGCATTTCTCATGATGTACTCTGCATAGAAGTTAAATAATCAGGGTGACAATATACAGCTTTGATGTACTCCTTTTCCTATTTGGAACTAGTCTATTCCAGTTATAACTGTCGCTTTGTGACCTGCATATAGGTTTCTCAAGAGGCAGGTTAGGTGGTCTGGTAGCCCCATCTCTTTCAGAATTTTTCAGTTTTTTGTGATCCACATAGTCAAAGGCTTTGGCATAGTCAATAAAGCAGAAATAGGTGTCTTTCTAGAACTACCTTGCTTTTTTGATGTCGGCAATTTGATCTCTGGTTCCTCTGCATTTTCTAAAACCAGCTTGAACATCTGAGAGTTCACGGTTCATGTAAGGAGGATAAGTTTGCACAGATCTGTAAGTGCTGAACTGGAATAAAAAGGTGGAAATGACTAGACATCTAACAACCTAGATCTTTTGCAACAGGACTGTAACAATGGCATTATGTTACAACACATAGTTATTGACATTAAGACTTTTGAAATATTTCTCTGATGTAATTTTTCTGGCTTTTTTTGATTATAGGAAAAATATAGTCATTCAATTCATCTTTTGAAGAGGGCTGTTTTTAGGATTATATGTGAACCAAAACTATAAAGAAGGCTTGTGGACCACTTGGACCTGTGTCTTACTTTCTCATTCTATTTTTGTTCTTGTTTCCACGTCACATAGATTCTCATAGAACTTTTGCTTTTCCCTGTTTTTACCCTGCTTCCTTTCATACTCATGATGAATTTCAATTCATTGAATATTCTTCAATTATAGCAATATTTTAGTTGAGATAGCTTTTTTAATGAATAATAAATAGTGCTGTGGATTGCACATGAAAAGGTTACTTACAACACACAAAAGCAATAAGCTTACAATTGTATCTGAGAAGGAAAAACAATTCATTTAGTGTCTCTTAATTCTTCTTTCTAGCATAGCAAAATAGCAGCATTTTTATACACATTTAACCTTTTGAGCAGTCAATGGATTTTATCATAGGGGCTTAAGTGAGTTCATTCATTATGCAGAACTCTACAGAAGTCCTCAAGAACTACTAACTATATTTTAGTGTTTGGTCTAGTCACGAAAAGTAAAACAATTTTGGTTTAATATTCTAAGGATAGTGGCACATTGTTGCTTGAAAATATTACAGAGTGTTATATAATATTCTATCAAATAAAATGGAGAGGACAATTTAATAGAAAAAATATGTCATTTTCCAGGTCTGGTAATAAGCCCAGATTTTGGTTTCTAATATAACCTAGAAGAGAGAATATTTGTAGTTCTGGTTTAACTGTATCAGTTATAGGGTTGCCTAATTGCCTAATACCAGTGAAGTGAAGTTGTTCAGTCATGTCCGACTCTTTGCAACTCCATGGACTATAACCTACCAGGCTCCTCTGCCCATGGGATTTTCCAGGCAAGAATACTGGAGTGGTTGCTATTCCTTTGTTCCGGGGATCTTCCTGACCCAGGGACTGAACCCAGGTGTCCTACATTGCCAGCAGATGCTTTACCATGTGAGCCACCAGGGAAACCACTGCTAATACCAGTAATATGAGGATAAGGAATTGTCCAGAAAAAAATGAAAACATGCATCTCTAACAGAAAACATAAACATGCCTCATGGACAGTTCCTCATTTCCACAATTCCAAGATGTATGCCTGTATATCTGAAACACATTAACATCTCTCATTTGTGGAGGCATCTTAAAATCATTGATATGTTAATAGTATATAATAATAGGATCTTTGACTCACTGAAGTATACTCAATTAATAACAAAACAGAAATTTTGGCAACATAACCATTCCAAAAAAATGTACCACAAGCAAGCATTTATATCTAAGCTAAGCTAAGCAAGTAATGATTTTAAATCAATAGAATAAAAATATGTATTAACACTAAAACAAATGATGCATAAATCCATGCTGTTTATTTGTATTTCCCATTGTATGAGTACTTTACCATTATTTACATCAGCCCACATCTGTAGAAACCAGTTATTACCCACAGATTACTCTTTGCATATATGGAAATGTGTTTAGCATAATTCAGAACCAAAAAAGATCATTATACAACATTCCTTTCTCTCTCTCTATCACACACACACTCCTATTTTAGTTAGAAAACAGTTTAATTATCTTTTTCTAGGCACAATTATCCAGAGAAGGCGATGGCACCCCACTCCAGTACTCTTGCCTGGGAAATCCCATGGACAGAGGAGCCTGGTGGGCTGCAGTCCATGGGGTCTCGAAGAGTCGGACATGACTGAGAGACTTCACTTTTCACTTTCATGCACTGGAGAAGGAAATGGCAACCCACTCCAATGTTCTTGCCTGGAGAATCCCAGGGATGGCAGAGCCTGGTGAGCTGCCGTCTATGAGGTCGCACAGAGTTGGACACAACTGAAGTGACTTAGCAGCAGCAGCAGCAGCAGCAGCAGGCACAGTTATCTATCAAGGAGATTCTAGTGACTATCTCTGTGCACTTAGCCATCATCTATACTGATTAACATAAGAAGGGGAAACAGACTATCATTTATTGAAACATAATGGAAAGACCACTAAAACATGTAATCTAAATTTAAACTGAATTTTAAAAAAGAAAAATATTGGAAAATGTGATGGGTATGGTCTTACACTTTTTAACAGCATATAAGTAAAAAGGAGTAACCGCTTCACATTATATTCATAGCCTCTCCACTCCCAAGAATATAATAGTACATACAGTTTTTTGAAATTCCAGGAGCTGGCTAGTCAGGTAAATTGTCTATAGGCTACTTTTATTACTAGTTGAAATGAATTTTATTTTTAGTATTCCACCTTAGCCAGAGAGTATTGATAGAACTTAAATACTGTAAAAATTGTGTTTCAGTTAATAATTCACATTATTAACTAGCTGTGCTTGAGCTTCCCTGGGGGCTCAGTCTGTAAAGAATCTGCCCGCAATGCAGGAGACCTGGGTTGGATCCCTGGGTTGGGAAGATCCCCTGGAGGAGGAAATGGCAACGCACTCTGGTATCCTTGCCTGGAGAATCCCGTTGGACTGAGGAACCTCACGGGCTGCCATCCATGGGGTCACAACTATTCAGACACAACTGAGAGACTAAGCATAGCCCACAGCATGCTTGTGAGAAATTAGAGTTAAAACTGAATTTTAAAGTAATAATAAGGTATGTGGAGTATATATAATCAATTGATTTATTTTCTTCATGCTTTTTAATATGCTATCACAGACACTGAATCTTGGATATACAATAGATCGAGTATGAAATGAAAGGGAAATACACTCTGGAAATCCAAGTTCATGTGTACATAAATGTATAAGCAGTGTCTGTTTATTTTTCTAGCAATTATTGCACACCTAAAATACAAAGCTTTAAGAGCAAAGCTTAACAGCTACCCCAATCCTGGAGTTAGAACATAAAGTTCTTGATAAAGTAATGATATGAATTTTGGAGATTACATACAGAAAATATATATAAACTATGTATAAATTATATGGGCTTCTCTGTAGCTCAGATGGTAAAGAATCTGCCTGCAATGCAGGAAACCCTGATTTGAGCCTTGGGTTGAGAAGATCCCCTGGAGAAGGGAATGGCAACCCACTCCAGTATTCTTGCCTGGAGAATCCCATGGACAGAGGAGTCTGGTGGGCCAGTCTGTGGGGTCGAAAAGAGTCAGACACGACTGAGCCAGTAACACTGCTACTGCTATAAATTATATAGACTAATGTGATACTTACCCATTTGCAAATGTCTTGTTTGAAGATATTGACATTGAGAATAGTCGCCTCCATAATTTAGGCAGAGGTATTTTGTTAAACAGAGAAGAATGCCCTTATTGTAACTGATTTGCTCATAAGTGAATATATGAAAGCAGTTCATGTATTATAGAAAGAAAAGAAAAAGCAAGAGAGAGAAGAAAAACAAAGTTGTAGAAACCCTTGAGGTAGGCCATTCACCAGAGTCCTTTTCTATGGATATCCTATCAAATGATGCTAACTTTAAATTAGCATCACTTGAACCTTAAGACTAGAGTATGAAATGTCATGTCTCTGCTTTGCTCCTTCAATATTCAAAATCTTTTTTTAAATGTTAGATGAATAACTATCAATGTTGACCCTTCAGACTATATGCCATGACAGAAACAATGATGAAGAACATAGAGTGAGCTATTTTACTACTCTTTGTCTTTATAAATATGATGGAGCTGCTTGTCACTTCTCATCACGTCACCACACTCTTAACACACAGTGCAGCAAATGTCCCCCAAACATAGTATCATGCCATGGTGTTTGTCATGAGCCTTTGGTAACCAAAACACCTAGGGCCAGATCTTTCCTCTGTGAATTTAGGAGTTATTTAACCTCCCTGAGCCTCATTTGCTACATTTAAAACTGGGAATGAAATTAGTCTCCATGGGGTTATTTTGAGGCTGAAATACTTGCCATATTTTCTTTGCACTAAATATATGCAATCTTCATTTTCATTATTTAAGAATGTCTGTGAGAGAAGAAATCCATACATTTGGAGCAAAGAAGTTTCTTCTGAAACTGTCTCTTCGTTTCACTTTGCTTATTTAACACCTCAAATGGTAAAGAATCTGCCTGCAAGGCAGAAGCCAGGGTTCGATCCCTGGGTTGGGAGTTCTTCTGGAGAAGGGAATGGCAATCTACTCCAGTTCTTGCCTGGAGAATTCCATGGACAGAGAGACCTGGTGGGCTATAGTCCGTGGGGTCACAAAGAGTTAGACCCAACTGAGCAACTAATACACTCACAAGAGACCAGTACTTGTGCGTGTTTTTCTTATGTCTGAAAATCAGATCAAAGCAGAGGTAGCTAGGTACTAAGGGGGCATTTCATGATTTTTCTTCTAATACATCCACTTTATGTCTTTGGAAATCCAGAACAGTGAATATTAATATTCTTCTCACATTGATTGGAAAGATAAGTCATGATGAAACAAAAACGGTTATACTGAAGATAAAGAAATCAGGTACTGTTCAGTTTGGGGGGAAATGGTTTGTTGCTTTACTGTCAGTTATGGACTGGAGGAAATGAGATTTCTTTGATTACTGCAGCAAAATTGCTGCCAGCTAAAACTTTATCTCCATCCAAACTAAAGATAAGATTACTTGGATATTAAATTGGGAAAAAAAAACTTGATTATAAAGGCTCTTTTCAGAGTTAAAATCTAGTTTATCAAAGTATTAATATGAGATTTTTCCATAGGAGAAATCCCTGTTTTGTACCACAATGAAAAAAAGTGCCTGCCAGTCACAGACCTATTTTAAAAAGAGATTATTTAATTAGTTATTTTTATATCCAGTGAGTCTGGCAATATACTGTGGGGAACCATTTCGTTTTCATTCATTATAAGAAGCTATAGTGTATATTTCCCCTAGGCAGAGATTTATATGACAATTTGAATGCTTTGGTGACAGAATTATCTGATGATGAATATGATATTAAGGAAATGCCAAGTGGCATGACATTTTGGATCATTTTCAGTGACTCCTCATGATTAATAATTGTGCTTACGTATGTATTTAATTTTTATTAAGAATATTTTGTGTGGGAAATGGGAGTAGATGTTCTACTCTTCTTTTATTTCCTGAATAAGAAGTGAATACTTGGAACCCCGGCTTAACTGGCAATATATTTTTCAATCTTCGGTATTTAGATAGTCATAGTGAAAGTCAGTCTCTCCTAACCATAATTTTTAATCCTAACTTTTGCTTTATAACAACAATAAAATAACAATTACAGTATAAGGAATGGCTATTCATTAAGGGCATATTAATTGCCATATGATTTACTATGTGTTTATGATATATTGTTTCTAGTCTATGAAACAAATCTAAAGTGGATGTTCTTTTTCCAAGAATACAGATGATTAACTCATTGTTTCCATACTTTGCTATATATTGAGTGAGTGAAATTCTCAGTTGTTTCCTACTCTTTGCGACCCTGTGGACTATAGCCTACTAACCTCCTCCATCCATGGGATTCTCCAGGCAAGAATACTGGAGTGGGTTGCCGTTTTCTTCTCCAAGGGATCTTCCTGACTCAAGGATTGAACCCACGTCTCTCACATTGCAGGCAGACGCTTTAGCCTTTGAGCCACCAGGGAAGCCCTTATCACCCAAATGTTTTTAAAAATAGAGATATCTGGAACTGCATTTTCATTCATACCCTCCACCAAAATTACAGTGAAAATAGTCTTGATGACCTAATATACTAGAATGTGGGCCAAGACTCAATAAGTCACTTTATGTACATTATATCGCCAGTATATGACACTTAATTGTTATCTTATTTCCCAAATAAATTACCTACATTTGAAAATTGTAGGATCCTATGAAACTGTAGACATTTATATCTATTAATACAAAATGAATGTTTCTATTTTCGTTTTATCTCTTCAGTTTTGGTTTAGCTGAGCAAATAATGTTTGAAAGAACTAAGGCACAAAGAAAATGCTGTAATAACTTCTACCTGAGCAATTTATAGTTCACGTAATATTTAAAGTTCATAATATTTCTTTTTATGTATCTAAAAAGGTTTTGGGTAATTGAAGAAAAATGTTCAAGTGATGAAATATTTTTCCTAATAATACAAGGTAAAATTTATATCCTTTGTTCTATTTTGTGTAATTTATCATTCTTGTATATTAATAATAGTAGCTATATCCTGCTGTGTCCTAATGGTTGTTAAGTTGCAAAGTAACTGCTTTTAGTATTTTTTGAAACATTTGACTAAAATGAAGAATTCTTAAGAATGAAAATCACTTTCTGCATAATTTACAGAGATTTTTAGCAGTGATAATAATTCTTCTGGGTTAATGAAAGTGAAAGTGTTAATCACTTAGTTGCGTCCAGCTCTTTGTGATCCCATGAGGCTCCTTAGTCCATGGGATTATCCAGGAAAGAATATTGGAATGGGTTACCATAACCTTCTCCAGGGGATCTTCCCCACCCAGGGATTGAACCCACGTCTCTGGCATTGCAAGCAGATACTTTACCTTTTAAGACACAAGAGAAGCATTAATGGCTTTGTGTTAATGGCTATGCTTTATTTTATGTTTGTGATTTGCTGACCTTTACCTGATTTCTGGTTAATCTCGTAAATATGTAACTAGGGTGGTGAGCAATTCAGCATGAGTAAGATGGTAAGATAAAAGCCTCTGGAGAAGCTACTCTTTTACCTCATTCCAAAGTAAGAGAAATATTAAGTCCTCTTTTAATTAAAAGCTTAAGAAAAAGCATAAAATTCTAGTTTTGACTACCTTTTCAAAATTTGAAACTTGTAATGGGTAGTCACAGGATTATTTGTAGTTTAAAACTTTATATTTGACATCTATTTTTAAGTTTATAAGAAGTTTATAAGTTTATAAGAAGCATATCTATTTACTTAATCATTTAGGTCAGACTACATAACAATCATGTATTCTTTTTGAACATACCAGAAAATAGCAATGTATCATAAAGTATATGAATATTCTGTTGAACATAGCTAATATTCTATACCTTTTCCAGCAACTGAATATCTAAATCTAGATTTAAGATTTTTAATACCTTACTTGTCAGAAATATATGTGTCATTATTTGTTGTTCAGTTGCTGAATTGTATTTGACTCTGTGACATCATGGACTGCAGCATGCAAGGCTCCTCTGTCCTCCACCATCTCCCAGAGTTTGCTCAAATTCGTGTCTGTAGAGTTGGTGATGATATCTCACCATCTCGACCTCTGCCACCTCTTCTCCTTTTGCCTCCAGCCTTTCTCATTATTAAGCATATTAGTAGTGTGCATTATTAGGAAACAAACCTGGGTTTGATCCCTAGGTTGGGAAGATCCCCTGGAGGAGGGCATGGCAACCCATTCCAGTATTCTTGCCTGGAGAATCCCCATGGACAGAGGATACTGGCAGGCTACAGTCCATGGGGTCTTAAAGAGTCAGAAATGACTGAGCAACTCAGCACTCAGCACAATACACTATTTAGCTATTTTTTCTACATATACTGTCTAACAAAAATGAACATTTAACCTGAACATAACAAAACATCAAGGTCTACTTTATTATTATATATAGTAGCTTTGAAAAATAGCAAAGGTAAATTTCCTGTTTTAATAGGCTGACCTATATTCCTTACATTATAAAACTCATATCATATGAATCTCAGATAAGAAATAATGTATGAAAAGCTGGCTTAGCTTCTACAGATTTATAACAAAATGGTACTCTATTAACTTTTCCTAGAGTGCTCTTTCTATAAAATTCATAATTCATCCTTTGTTTCCATAGCTTTACTTTTGTTTTATTAAAAATTCTTTGTTGGATTTTCCCTTTCAGAAAGTCCCAAGTCATGGCAAATACTCTATGCAAAGTATTTGTGATATGCTCTAGAAATGTTTGATTCCTAGAATCAATCAAGAATTCATCTTCTGTCTCAGTTCTGTCCTGGAAATAGCGACAAAAGATTAGCTTCTTAAAAATTAATTTATTTTTGGCAGCCCTAGCTCTTCGTTGTTGTGTGGGCTTTCTCTGTCTGCCTCGAGCCAGGGCTGCTTTCTAGTTGGGGTGCACAAGCTTCTCATTGTAGTGGCTTCTCTTGTGAAGCACAGGCTCTAGGGCACTTGGCCTTCTGTAGTTGCTGCCCTTGGGCTCAGTAGTTGTGGTTCAGGAGCTTAGTTGCCCCATGGCATGTGGAATCCTTGCAGACCAGGGATCAAACCTATATCCCCTGCTTTGACAGGTTTCCACTGGGTTCTTAACCACTGGACCACAATAGAAGTCCAAGATTTACTCCTTGATTTAGTCAAGCTTCTCATTGTAGTGGCTTCTCTTGTGAAGCACAGGCTCTAGGGCACTTGGCCTTCTGTAGTTGCTGCCCTTGGGCTCAGTAGTTGTGGTTCAGGAGCTTAGTTGCCCCATGGCATGTGGAATCCTTGCAGACCAGGGATCAAACCTATATCCCCTGCTTTGACAGGTTTCCACTGGGTTCTTAACCACTGGACCACAATAGAAGTCCAAGATTTACTCCTTGATTTAGTTTGAGTGAATGAGTGAAGTCGCTCAGTCATGTCCGACTCTTTGCGACCCCGTGGACTATAGCCCACCACGCTCCTCTGTCCATGGGATTTTCCAGGCAAGAATACTGGAGTGGGTTGCCATTTCCTTCTCCAGAGGATCTTCTCAACCCAGGGATCGAACCCAGGTCTCCCGCATTGTAAGCAAGATAATTTACCATCTGAGCCACCAGGGAAGTCCTTGATTTAGTTTGGAAAGAGGAAAAACAGCAGCTGATGCTGTGATGTGGAGAGCAGACTTAAAAAAAAAAAAATTACTTGTGAGAACTTTTAGTTCCCTTTTCTACTTTCATACCTCTCCGACTATATAAGAATTATCCGTTTATATAGTATATCTATTTAGGTAGATATTTTAGGAGTTAATATACATGTATCAATAGATAGTTCTAGAATTCAAATAATCAAATCAGCTACTGTGTACTTCCAGGCTCCATTTTTCCCTCGAGCCTTCGTTCCACCAGCTTCTCAAGGAGTGCCAGCCTTAGAGAGGGCTTGTTGTGCGGTGCCTGCCATCTGCAGTAGCTTCCTGTTTGTTCTTTTCCGGCTTAGTTTCTTTTGACCTCTGGAACACTGAGACTTCACGCTTGACCTGAGATAACATCCAGCATGAAGAAAAGCAAAGCTGCTGCATCATACAGAAAAAAACGCCTAGATAGCTAATAATTGGATTTGGGACAGTGATTTATCTCTGAAATAAAAATCTGTGTTTGACATGCCAGTCATATTGCTTTATAACCAAACATCAGAGGCAGTTCCTTGCAGTACTTACCATGATAGACATTTACCAAAGACACCTAGAAGATGTAAAGAACTTGTAAGTGTGGGAAAGTGTCTTTTGCATGGCAGTGCTTGAATATTTGCATTTAGTATTCGACTCCTGTTTCCTGAAGCAACTGAATCTCACCTTTAGCATTTACCTTGCCATTATACCCCTTTTTAGCTCTTCCTGTGCAGATATGTTTTGTCAGAAGGCGAGAGTAGGTATACCTGCAGGTTTTTGAATTGCAGGCTTTTGAGTCTACAGACAAATATTTCATCAAACCATGTTGTTATCTTCATAGTCGGTAGAAGATGAATTGTGCAGTGTAGTGGAAGCCTGAGTACAAGTTACTAAAATCTTGCCTGCCTGCAAAAGTGCATTCAGTGCTTGAAAAGCACGTGTGCTTTTCTCTTCTGAGAGAATACATCTTACCCAAACTAAAATGTGCTCTTTGATTGTCCTATGGCAGTGCCTTTTAACTGTGATAGGATGATAATGTTAGATTTAATTGACTTCTGTAAATTATCTCAATACAAATTTTGGCTTTTGAATACTAGAGTCTGTAGACCCTGCTATTTAAATAACACTATCATTCTGCATCAATATGCTCAAAAAATTAGCTTGGGGAAATATTAATGGACAATTTCCTATTCTAATTTAGCTTATTCATGAGTTTAATTTTTCCTGAATTTAAAACAATTAATTTAACTGAGATT
>SJYC01076767.1:0-32349 GCA_006408675.1 Madoqua kirkii
TCCCTATTGATAGTGTATTTTGAAGTAAAATTAGAAATATAAATATTTTAATGTATTGATTTACTGAGTGATATTTATACTGCTGTATATAATGTCTGAGTGCTTACCTGCTTACTCTATAAAAATAATTTGTCTACATATTTCCTGTTAGTTATAGTATATCACAAGTTATTATAATAGTTTAAAATGTTTTAATAGGTTTACACATCACCCTCTATTTTGGAAGCATAACTGCCAGCCATTATAAAAATATAACTGAAAAAGTTATAGTAGTGAGAAATGCTAAGTCAGTATGAAAATTATTTTAATACAAAACTCAGATGTAGCCTAGCCAAGAAATAATGGACCAATGGATATTTTTTTGACAAATTATGATGTGAGGTGTGCTAAGAGAAATTCGAAATACGAGACAGACCTTCTAAGGACATTACACTTTTTGTTGATGTGATCAACAACGGATGGCAGAATGTAAGACAGAATAGCAGTGCAGAAGGGACATGTCTGTTCAGATGCCACATTCACAGCAAAGCAAGAAGAGAGTGGCGGGAGGAGCAAGAATTACTTCATGCTGTGATCTGTAACAAACCTGTGAAATGTGAGGGGCTTGAATGGCATGAGGGTCCAAGCTGAAATCACTTTTAAAAATCTGTCAAATCTAACAGCCACATTTGGATATGTTATTTCTGATACCTTCACATTTTTCGTCTAATTTGTTCCTAGAATGCTCTGGCCCATTGGGAATTGAAGGGGGAATCATTTCAAATCAACAAATCACAGCTTCATCTACCCACCGAGCTCTTTTTGGACTCCAGAAATGGTATCCCTACTATGCACGTCTGAATAAGAAGGGACTTATAAATGCCTGGACAGCTGCAGAAAATGACAGATGGCCATGGATTCAGGTAACAGATGGGATGGGACAGGGTTTCTGCCAAGGAATGGCTAGAGTCATTTCAGAAAGAAGATAGTGAGTGTGTGACTTTTCTTTATGGTCACAGAAGAAAGGATGATTTAGCTAGAGTCCAAACTGACTGTAAATCCTGAAACTGTAGGAATTGTGAATATTCCTTTGGAAAGTTAATGAAGTGAGTTAAAAATGTTAAAATGACCTTGAGTTGCAAATATCTCTCTGAAGGTACATGACAAAGAGAGGATTTTACATATGGCATGTGCCATTAGTACTGTGTTAACACTTAGTAGCAATTTTTGGTACTTTAGGAGTATGAAAATGTTGTCTTTTCCTTCTCTGTCTTAAAAGTGGTTCCATATGTGTATATATAAATTATACAATGGAGTATAATATCTCAAATGTCTTCAGCACCCTATACAATAACTGGGTGTGTTTCAGTTCATACTCTATCGTTTATTATCATCAGCTATGTTTTTAAATGTGAGCAAATGATGTGGTACCAGGAAATTAAATGATGTCCAAAAGGTGTGATGGATGGGAATAATGCCTGTGTCTTATATATTATCCGCTTAATACCTTTTGAGCCCTTAATTGAAGTGAGATAGGAAAACTATATGTTTGGAGGCAGAAAAGGTCCTCAAACTATGATTTCTGTGAAAGCTTATACCTCTGTTGTGTGGCACATGTTAATAACACTTAACAATTCAGTGAGGTGTGCTAAAAAGATGGCAAATCCAGTGCACACTGAGGTCAGAGGAAAGTGAAAGTGAAAATGAAGTCGCTCAGTCGTGTCCCACTCTTTGCGACCCCATGGGCTGTAGCCTACCAGGCTCTTCTGTCCATGGGATTTTCCAGGCAGTAGTCCTGGAGTGGAGGAAGAAGTTATTAATTATCATGAGAAAGGCTCATGGGAAGATAGCTTCTGAGACAGGCCTTGGAAGATGACTTTCAATAAAGACTAGATACCAAAGAAACAAGATGATCCAAGATACCACATGAGAATCTGGGCAGGGCCATATAGCAGATCATGACCTGTGTTTAGGTTGCTGGAGGAAGTGCACAGAATTGGAATAGGGAGTTATAACACAATTTTGATTTGTTTAGATAGCTGATCTCTTCTATGTTTTGACTTCATATTTTTAGTTGGAGGTAATTTTTAAGATGGGGATTTATGATGTAACATTAGGTGGCAAAAGATAGAGGTTGCTTTACAGGGAGTTAATAGAAAGGGAAATTAGTTTACAGCCAAGTGATATGATTTCTATACTTTAAAACAGGGCCAAAGTCTCCTTTAGATATATTTTCTTCAGATTTCTTATGAATTTTATGCATTCTATATACATTTCTTTTATCTATATGGCTCCATGTGATTATCCGATATTCTGGTTTGGTTTTATGAATTTAATTTGCATGTATTTGCTGAAATTGCTTCTTTAGTTACACATGATTTTTCTAATCTATTGCCACATGGGTGGAGAAAATTCCAGATAGTAGAAATGCCACCTCTGTACAATTTTGATTATACACTAATGAAGTTCCAATAAATTAAGTTTCCAATAAACACGTAACAACAAAAATGCCTATATTATATTTGCTAAAAGTCATTCCAGAGACCATTTTTTAAGTTGACCTTATGAAATGCATTTACAGAATTGAGGTCATGATAAAACCTTAGAAATTAAGATTCATAGCAGAAATTGCAGAGCCATTGAGAGACGATGTCACAAGTTTGCATCAGAGTTTCTCTTGGGCAGGTTATGTTCCTGCACATCAGTGATTGCCTGTTTCAATAAACCATAAATACATCCTTTTGCAGTTTGTTTTTCTCTGAGAAACACTTTATGATTGTTTTAGGTCCTGATTTTCATTTTACTTTGTCACAGTTTGTTGTCTACTTAACACTACTCATTATTCAGTCTTTCAGAATATGAATTTTAAAACTTTCTTTCTCCCACTGATTATAGGTAGAAATAACCTCAGTGAAAGAGAGCAAAGACTTGAATCTTAAACATAACTTCATCAATTTAAGTAGAATAATTCAATAGTTCTTTTACTTATAAGGGCAGTCTATTGCTATTATAACTATGCTTATTGTTACTATTTTGCTTTTGTTGTGAAGATGGTCAGTTCAGTTTAGTTCAGCCACTCAGTTGTGTCTGACTCTTTGTGATGCCATGGACTGCAGCACACCAGGTTTCCCTGTCCTTCACCAAGCCTGGAACGTGCTCAAACTCTTGTCATTCAAGTTGGTGATGCCATCCAACCATTTCATCCTCTGTTGTCCCCTTCTCCTCCTGCCCTCAATCTTTCATAGCATCAGGGTATTTTCAAATGAGTCATTTCTTCACATCACATAGCCAAAGTATTAGAGCTTCAACTTCAGCATCAGTCCTTCTAAGGAATATTCAGGACTGATCTTCTTTAGGATGGACTGGTTGAATCTCCTTGAAGTCCAGGGGACTCTCAAGAGTCTTCTCCAATACCACAGTTCAAAAGCATCAATTCTTTGGTGCTCAGCTTTCTTTATGGTCCAACTCTCACATCTGTATATGACTACTGGAAAAACCATAGCTTTGACTAGATGGACCTTTGCCTGCAAAGTAATCTCTCTGCTTTTTAATATGCTGTCTAGGTTGGTCATAGCTTTTCTTCCAAGGAGTAAGTGTCTTTTAATTTCATGGCTGCAGTCACCATCTACAGTGATTTTGGAGCCCAAGAAAATAGTCTGTCACTGTTACCATTGTTTCCCCATCTATATGCCATGTAGTGATGGGACCAGATACCATGATCTTAGTTTATTAACTGTTGAGTTTTAAGCTAGTTTTTTTCACTCTCCTCTTTGACTTACATCAAGAGGCTCTTGATGAAAGTGAAAGAGGAGAGTGAAAAACTTGGCTTAAAGCTCAACATTCAGAAAATGAAGATCATGGCATTCAGTCCCATCACTTCATGGGAAATAGATGGGAAAAGAGTGGAAACAGTGTCAGATTTTATTTTGGGGGGTGTTCCAAAATCACTGCAGATGGTGATTGCAGCCATGAAATTAAAAGACACTTACTCCTTGGAAGAAAAGCTATGACCAACCTAGACAGCATATTCAAAAGCAAAGACATTACTTTGCCAACTAAGGTCCATTTAGTCAAGGCTATGGTTTTTCCTGTGGTCATGTATGGATGTGAGAGTTGGACTGTGAAGAAGGCTGGCACCGAAGAATGGATGCTTTTGAACTGTGGTGTTGGAGAAGACTCTTGAGAGTCCCTTGGACTGCAAGGAGATCCAAACAGTCCATTCTGAAGGAGACCAGCCCTGGGATTTCTTTGGAAGGAATGATGCTAAAGCTGAAACTCCAGTACTTTGGCCACCTGATGCAAAGAGTTGACTCATTGGAAAAGACTTTGATGCTGGGAGGGATTGGGGGGGCGAGAGAAGAAGAGGACGACAGAGGATGAGATGGCTGGATGGCATCACGGACTCAATGAACGTTGAGTCTGAGTGAACTCCAAGAGTTGGTGATGGAAAGAGAGGCCTGGCATGCTACGATTCATGGGGTCACAAAGTCGGACACGACTGAGCAACTCAACTGAACTGAACTGAACTGAACTGAAGAGGCTCTTTAGTTCATCTTCGTTTTCTGCCATAAGGGTGGTGTCATCTGCATATCTGAGGTTATTGATATTTCCCCCAGCAATCTTGATTCCAGCTTGTGCTTTATCCAGCCCAGCGTTTCTCATTATGTACTCTGCATATAAGTTAAATAATCAGGGTGACAACATACAGCCTTGATGTACTCTTTTCCCAATTTGGAACCAGCCTGTTGTTCCATATCCAGTTCTAACTGTTGCTTTTTGGTCTGCATACAGATTTCTCAGGAGGCAGGTAAGGACATCTGGTATTTCCATCTCTTGAAGAATATTCCACCGTTTGTTGTGATCCACACAGTCAAAGGCTTTGGTATAGTCAGTAAAGCAGAAATGGGTGTTTTTCTGGAGTTCTCTTCCTTTTTCTATGAAGATGATAATGAACTCTTATATAAAAACAGTAAAAGTGAATTAAAATAGTTAATATTAGATAAGGAAATCTTGCATGTGATGGAGGAAAACTGAATACTCACTATTGCTTTTCAATACATATTTCATTATTGTGTTGAGAGAATTATTATAGCCTTTAATAACACCTCATTTTCTAAGTTATTTTTCCAAAGAAAAATATGTCTCTTTTCTTAAAGAACAACCATATCTAAGAGGCTCCAGGAAGTGTAATCATCACAGATTTTCTTTGTTTGAGCATTATTAATTTCCCTTGTCACTTTATTCTTTTATTTATATTCAGTCATTCAAATGAGGCATTTGAGTACTTTGCTTAAACTTACTTATAATAAGCACAGTATTCCCCTAATCTTTTAGGTGTATAAGACACATATACTAATTAGTATTCAATTTCATTTTCTCCCTTATCCTGATGAAATGAAAATTAAAATTGCTATTTTTAAATTTACCCACTCAGTATGCAATTATTAAAAAAAAAAAACTATATTGGATGGATAGATACAGACAATTGATTTATAGATGAATAGAGACTATTGGAGAAGGAAATGGCCTGTCTCTTATACACATCTTCACAGATTTTCTTTGTTTGAGCATTATTAATTTCCCTTGTCACTTTATTCTTTTATTTATATTCAGTCATTCAAATGAGGCATTTGAGTACTTTGCTTAAACTTACTTATAATAAGCACAGTATTCCCCTAATCTTTTAGGTGTATAAGACACATATACTAATTAGTATTCAATTTCATTTTCTCCCTTATCCTGATGAAATGAAAATTAAAATTGCTATTTTTAAATTTACCCACTCAGTATGCAATTATGGATAGTACCACAGTGTTCATAATTGGTTCTGAATTTTAGGAGTTAGTTCAGTAAATACAGTTAAACAGAAATCTTTTTGTTTTTCTTTTCAAGTTTTTCTGACCTCTACTTCCTCACCTAGATTTTTTCCCCAAGTTATAAATAACCACCATCTTAAACATTAACTCATTCATTAGCATCCTGGAATATCAATTTCCCTTTTGGCTGATATGTTAGAAATAGTAACTCTCCACAGTTACAGAAATATGCCTTCTATTATGCAAAAATTCAAAGCTTATCTAAACCTCTGGGAACTTTGCTTATTGAATCAGATTAGTCAGGATGATTATTATTTTAAAAGATAAATATTTTTCATTTCTATTATTTTCCTTTTTTTACAGATACATGTAGTAAAATATATTTTATTGTTTTCATCTTTTAATTTCTAAAGAGATTTGCGTTTGTATGTGTTCTTTCTGGGATGCACACATATTGGATTTTCAGTCATTTATTTATTCATCCACTCACCAGACGTTTACTAAATGAATGTCTGCTCTGTGGTCTATTTTTCACTGGGCACTAGAAAAACAATACCACTTGCCTTCACAATGCTCTGTATCTAAGATATAGGAAAGTAAATAGAGTGAACATAATAATGCAATATGTTAGCCTGGTGTTACATCATCTAACCATTTTATTTGAGCCGTAATATTTTATTATATTGAGACAGTCTATTTTTAATAGATCTTTTGTCTGTTAACTAAAAACTAGCTTAGTGTATTTATAAAATACAAAAGGAAATTCCCATTATATATGTATTGCCTGGCTATATTATTACACGCTGATCTGTTTGATGGCTATACCAAGGAAAGGGCTTCCCAGGTGGCACTGCCAGTAATGAACCTGCCTGCCAAAGCAGGGGACCCAGCTTTAGTCCCTGGGTTGGGAAGATCCCCTGGCGGAGGGCATGGCGACCCACTCCAGTATTCTAGCCTGGGAAATTCCATGGACAGAGGAGCCTGGTAGGCTACAGTTCATAGACTTGCAAGGAATCAAACATGACTAAAGTGACTTAACATGTACAGACGTACTAAGAAAAGCCATAATTTTCCCTTGAAAGTTAATTTAACAGTAATTGTTTCGGTGCTACTATTTAATCACTGAAAAAATAGATGTTGATCTCTATCTTAAGTAATTCAATACCCCTTAGAAAATGTGAATATGATCTTAATATGTTCCTTTTCTCTATGCCACAGAGCTTGGTGGAGGGTAGTTATTTCTCAGTCTTCAGTGGGCATAGGAATCACGTGGGTCACTGGATGAAAGCAGAAACTTCTGGATTGTCCCACAGTCCCATTACTTGATGGTCATCCTCAGACTGCACTGTAAAAACATGTCTTATTCGTTTATAAATTTGTACTGCATGAGATGTTAAAAATACATAAAATGCAAAGGACACTTTTGCTTGATGATCTGGGGACTTTGTTTTTGAAACTGCAAGTAGTGATAGTAGAGGTGGAGGAGAGGAAAGAACAGTGAATAAAAATGAGGAAATGTAGTAGGAATTATGTGACCCACAAAAAGTTTCTAAACTAGAGGGCGGCAGATCTTGTATATTCTAGTCAGAAGTTTATCCCACCTTTGCAGCAATTCATCAGTAGTCATTTTTCATTAGTCATAAAATTTTAAAGTATTTTCAAAAGTTAATGTCCCTAAATGACTATTAGATTCTTCTCTGTTAGAAAATTTTAAATACCCGAAAGCAAGACCATCTGCCTTTTACATTTTAAACAAAATAATAATGTGGAATACATGGGCCTAACAGACTTATGTGAACACATGTTATGTTACAAATTCACATTTCTAGAATATGAATTGCATACGCAGTGGGGATCTTTTTAAAACTTTGTGAACCAGATTCACAAATGCTGCAAAAAATAGAGTAATCATCTATTTCCTTTACAAAGCCTATATATAATGTGTGTAAAGACTTTTTTTGGTACTTATAGGCACCTGGAGCTCCTTGAGACACAAAAACCATTTTTAGAATCACAGAATTTAAGAAGTAAAAAAATTTTTTTTTCATTTTCAGGATGTTTTCTAGTTACAGAACCTGATTACACAGAATCTAGCATGTCTGCTATTTCTTCATTCAAGTAGAAAGTAACTATCCTGTTTTTTTCCTGGAAAAAAAGAGCTATGTTCTCAGATACACTCTCATCCATACTATATGTCTCTATAAGGTTAATTACATCCAGACATTCATATATTGCTTCTAATCATCTTTCTTTAAAAAAACAGTCACCCTGTATGGAAAGTTACTACTTTCCTTTAAGTTGTTTATTAGAAGTAAGGTTCCACACATAGTTGTATGTGTTTTTTAAAAAAAATGTTAACTTTTAATTTTTAAAAACAAAAAACACTTAGCATTATGTAAAAAGGACTTATCTATACTTAAGAGTAATACAGTAATTACTTGGTCATTTACCTCATTTATACTAATAGTAATGTATATTGCTTGCTTATTTGCTTTAAAGGATGTGATCTGAATCTTAATTCCAGATACTCTGAAGTATGGAATAGATGACTAACCAGGTGGAAATTGTTCTCTAATATAAAAGAAGCTGCATCAGATTCTCTTTTCTCTAAGCTGCTCCCTCTCTTTCAGTACCCAAGACCTCATTGACCTGGATTTTTTGCTGTTGCTCAGCTTTACCTGGCTGCTTGATGCTTCTGTGATTAGGCCCATACACTTCTTGGTTCTTCTATTGACCATCTACCAGTCTTCTTTACATTCATCTCCTTTACTGCCTTGTCTATAAAGTGATTCCTAGAATTCCTGTTTTTTATCTCTAAAGCCAGTAGTGACTACACTGTCCTTTTCTCCCACCCTGATAAGTATACATTACAGTCATAGCGACTCACATATTTAACATAAAAGGCTTTTTATCTACTTTTCTCTTATATCACTTGAGCGTATTATACCTGATTTAAGTTTATTTCATAGCACCTTGACTTAAAAAAAAAAAACTATATTGGATGGATAGATACAGACAATTGATTTATAGATGAATAGAGACTATTGGAGAAGGAAATGGCAACCCACTCCAGTATTCTTGCCTGAAGAATCCCAGGGATGGGGGAGCCCCGTGGGCTGCCATCTATGGGGTCGCACACAGTCAGACATGACTGAAGCGACTTAGCAGCAGCAGCAGCAGAGACTATTGAACAGAATAGATGGGAGAGAGAGAGTGGTTGTTTTCACATGGTGATTAAACTTCACTGAGTGGTACTGAGAATGTCCAAAGGACCTAGCTCACTGTGTTCAGCTGTTATATACTTAAATGTGAATTATGTCTTCTGAGCATGATCCCACTGGTGAAGAGTGTACTGTATCTCTCTACAGTTTAGGAAATCCCTCACCCATCTGGACAGCAGAGGAATCAAGCTTCCTGTAATTGCAGTGGCCCATTCTTTCCTCTGTAATCACAGCAAACCCCTTTCATACGCGACTTTAAATGGGCGGGGGTGATATTTGTAAGGTGTTTGCCAAGAAGTCTGCTAATTAAACTCTGAGTACCAAACACCAGAATTATCATGTTCTCCTATCCTGTTTATGGTTTGTTCCTGAAATGTTACAAATTAAATGTTTGTTTAGCTTCTTGCAAAATGTTTGCTATAATTGCACCATCAGAGTCTGAAACTTTAGACATCACTGTTGTTAAAATAGCCATATCCTCTCTCTCTAAGATTAACTGACCACAGAAAAACATTTAAAATATTAGTATTTCCGTAACTTATGCTATGTCATTTTCACCCTTACCTGAATGTCAGAAAAAAGCAACTTAATCTATTACTATTATTCATAAAATATAGAATATGAAGAGTTATAGGGAATTGTTTTAACACAACTTTTAGCATCCGATAAAATCTTAGTAGATAATTCAGTAAACTACTCTTATATAAAATACTTTTTCATGATATATACTTGCTCTACATTTTTGGTACAAGGAAAATATTTCCAACTTACCTTCTCTATTACAAAGGTTGAGATGGTTCATTTAGTTCCTGTTGTCTCATGAATGTTACCAGAGTGATTTTTTAGTTTATGATACTGGTAGATTAAAATGGAAATCATCTGAATTGATTGAAAATAATTTGCTCTTGTCATGGAAAAAACAAAACATTGAAAGCTTAATCTCTCTTTAATTGGTTTTCCAGTCACCTGGATCACCTTCATGGCAAACTTACTCTGGTTCCTTCTTCAAATCTCTTCACATGACCATCTGGGCAGCCTCTGGACTATATATCTCAATTTCTGACATTTAGGACTAAAGGAGACAACATTCTGAGTTCCTATTGTCTTTTAGAGTTTCTTGTAACTTTTCTCAGTTATTGCTACACACACTCATGAACGTGAGTCTGCTGTGAATGTGAATCCGACTTCAACCAGAGGTGTAAAACCTGCTTATGAGACTTGCCCATGGGAAATTTTGCTTAGGAATCAGCATCAGCTACTGCCTCCAAGGCGACAGTTCATTCTGAAAGGATGGCAGTGGCTCCTCCTGCAAGGGCATTGAAGGTCTGCTGGCAGTCTGTCCTGAGTCCTCAGGGGTGGGAAATGCAGAGAAGCAAGGAGAAAAGTGAGATTCTGAGCTAAAGGTGTGATTGTCTCATTATGTTTATCGTCTGGGAACTCATGGGGTTACTATTTGGATTGAGCTGAAGGAATCCCTTATTTCCACTTGCAGACACTAAACAAATTTGTTCTGCCCCAAGGCTTCACTGAAAACCTCCTTGTGTTGAAAATGTGACTGAGTACCAAGCCACCTGGCCTAATTCTGAAAGCTTTTATTTTTCTTGAGACAGTAATTAATTTGAAACCATTTCAACCTGTGGAATTTGATGGTGGTTTAACTGAATGTGGTTAGATTTAAGTGCAGAAAAAGTTACTCTGTTCACTTTTATTTAATCCAGCTGAGTTAGCTATCCACACCATTATGTATTAACTTTAATCTGCGAGCTAGCACTATGTCCCGTTTCAACTACTTGGCATGCATTGAGTCCATAATTCCATGCAATTTGTATTGTTATTATCCCCATTAGTCAGATAGGGAAATCTAGGCACGGAAACGTACATTATCCAAATTGATTAATCTAGTAAATTGCATAGTCAGAATTTAAATGCAGGCAGCTTGTGGGTGAGGCCAGAGCCAAACTATCCTAACCTCAGTACTGTTCTTACTTGAAAGCTCTTGAAAGTGCTCTTTTCCTTTTCTTTTTTTTGGAGGTGGAGAGTGGGCACTGGTAGTGGGTATGGGAGACTCTTGGATTTTCTTAAGACTCTATAAAGTAGCTATTTTATAACATTTTTAATCTTCCTATAAGCAATAAGTTCTCTAGCCTAGGGCAGTGGTTTTCAAACTTCAACTACTTATAAATTACCTGGAGAGTTGAAAAAAAAATATGGTCCCCATCCTTAGAGTTTCTGACTTAATAGGTCAGAGTTAGACCCAGGGGATTACATAATGCACAGACACTTCAAGTGGACTGTGATATTGGTGATCTTAGGGGAAAAGTATAATTGCTACCCTGATGGAGCTCACAATCTGGCAGGAGAAATACACTTATCCTTGGATGTGCCCCTTTCACTATTAGAAGCAAATCAATTAAATAAATTAAGATGTTGCAGACTAGCATGTTGCTTTTCCAAATAAGACAATAGTGTGGGATATTTTAAAGTAATGGTTGGCATCACCACATCCCAATTCTAAGACCTAACTACTTAAGCTGCTTTAGTGATATTTTATTATTAACCTGTCTGTATCAGTTGTCTGCCTTAAGTGGAATCCCCATTCCTCCATGAACTGGAAATAGTAATGCTTAATTGTTTTCAAAGGAATTTTGCCTATGACAGGAGACCTTCAATAATTAAGTCATAATTAAATAGTAAAAGGATCATGAAATATCCACATCCCTAGAAGATCAGGCTTTCAATGCTTTATTTTTAAATCCTCAGCTGAGTCTTAGGAGTCTTTAAGGAAGAAATACTTATTTTCTATTCAACTAGAGTATAATAAAAACATCAAAAAGCCATTTACATGTTAATTATCGAAGGTGAATTTAGCATATTCACCATTTTTTAGGATAACATTAAAGAGGTTATTTCAGATGGATGAAATAGAATGAATATAGTCACAAGGGAGATGGAGGGAACTCAGGGTACTACAAGGACTGGTTTACTATACTGAGAAGATAGGTATATTTGGGGATATATAGGTATATATTGCTGGCAGCAGGGGAGAAGGGCGGAGCTAGGTGTGGAATGAAAGGATAAAAGTCTGCAATGATAAGGAGATACCAGAATGTGAACTGCATCAATGTTAGATGAAGGAGGCATTTAAGATGGTTACTGAAGGGCTTTCAGCCAGAACAAATGTTATATTTAACGCAGAGGCAAGTCTAAGAGCAGGCACACCAGTTAAGAGGCTTTTATGGCTCACTCCCCAGAGAAGAACTTGAATGAGACTGACAGCTATTGAAATAAAAATAATAATCAGATTATAAGAGGGCTGAGGGCACATCATGGACAATTGATTGTCGGTTATGGGAGGAAGGGAAGGAAAAAAGTAAGAAAAATTAAGTTCCAGGGTTTTGAGCTTTAGGATGATTTGGTATCATGAACAGAAATATAGAAGTTTTGCGTATAAAATGCTGGATGTATTTTGGGTGATTTGCCTTAAGAAAGTAAGTGTCCAGCATGAAGTTGGAAAAGTGTTTGTTCTGTATAGAGAATAGAAGTGGATCAAGTGGACACCACCACCCTGTGACCGTCTTCCTTCTTACCACTGACTACTTTGGGTCGCAAGGCCAGGCCTGCTGGAATGGGAGGTTAGGTGGTGTCCACGGGGAGTTGCAATATACATTTGAGGGAACAGAGGAGACCTCTAAGAGAGTGTCCTCCAACAGAGGTAAAAGTGCCTTGCTCTCCTATTTCCGTTGCCATCAAAACAGTTTATAATAAGCCCGTAGCTTACTTGGGAACACCACTGCACCCTGAGGAAGCAAAGAACTGAACTTAGAGCCTGGAAATAAGTGTGTCCATTCTACATTAACATCTTTTTCAGGACATTTCATTTTTTGTACTGTATATGTTGGTTATATTTTATCCATTAATTTGTTTTTAATATTGCTGTGGCTGCTGTTGTTTTCCCCAAAATTGATATATTTAATTTAAATAGTGGCTTTTTCCATCTAACATTGCTATACTTAGTAAGCCTGTGTGCACATAAGTTGCATCCGACTCTTTCCAGCCCTTTGGGCTGAAGCCTGCCAGGCTCCGCTGTCCATGCAAGAATACTGGGGTGAGTTGACATTTCCTCCTCCAGGGGATCTTCCTGACTCAGGAATCGAACCTGAGTCTCCTGTCTCTCCTTCATTGCAGGCAGATACCTTACCCGCTGAACCATCAAGGAAGTCTACCCCATATACTTAGTCCACCCTGTGACCGTCTTCCTTCTTACCACTGACTACTTTGGGTCGCAAGGCCAGGCCTGCTGGAATGGGAGGTTAGGTGGTGTCCACGGGGAGTTGCAATATACATTTGAGGGAACAGAGGAGACCTCTAAGAGAGTGTCCTCCAACAGAGGTAAAAGTGCCTTGCTCTCCTATTTCCGTTGCCATCAAAACAGTTTATAATAAGCCCGTAGCTTACTTGGGAACACCACTGCACCCTGAGGAAGCAAAGAACTGAACTTAGAGCCTGGAAATAAGTGTGTCCATTCTACATTAACATCTTTTTCAGGACATTTCATTTTTTGTACTGTATATGTTGGTTATATTTTATCCATTAATTTGTTTTTAATATTGCTGTGGCTGCTGTTGTTTTCCCCAAAATTGATATATTTAATTTAAATAGTGGCTTTTTCCATCTAACATTGCTATACTTAGTAAGCCTGTGTGCACAGTAAGTTGCATCCGACTCTTTCCAGCCCTTTGGGCTGAAGCCTGCCAGGCTCCGCTGTCCATGCAAGAATACTGGGGTGAGTTGACATTTCCTCCTCCAGGGGATCTTCCTGACTCAGGAATCGAACCTGAGTCTCCTGTCTCTCCTTCATTGCAGGCAGATACCTTACCCGCTGAACCATCAAGGAAGTCTACCCCATATACTTAGTATCAGTTCAGTTCAGTCAGTCAGTCGTGTCCAGCTCTTTGTGAACCCATGAATCGCAGCACGCCAGGCCTCCCTGTCCATCACCATCTCCTGGAGCTCACTCAGACTCATGTCCATTGAGTCGGTGATGCCATCCAGCCATCTCATCCTCTGTTGTCCCTTTCTCCTCCTGCCCTCAATCCCTCCCAGCATCAGAGTCTTTTCCAATGAGTCAACTGTTCTCATGAGGTGGCCAAAGTACTGGAGTTACAGCTTTAGGATCATTCCTTCCAAAGAACACCCAGGACCGATCTCCTTTAGAATGGACTGGTTGGATCTCCTTGCAGTCCAAGGGACTCTCAAGAGTCTTCTCCAGCACCACAGTTCAAAAGCATCAATTCTTTGGCGCTCAGCTTTCTTCACAGTCCAACTCTCACATCCATACATGACCACAGGAAAAACCATAGCCTTGACTAGACAGGCCTTTGTTAGCAAAGTAATGTCTCTGCTTTTGAATATGCTATCTAGGTTGGTCATAACTTTCCTTTCATGGCTGCAATCATCATCTGCAGTAATTTTGGAGCCCCCCAAAATAAAGTCTGACACTGTTGCCACTGTTTCTCCATCTATTTCCCATGGGTTATTTTATTCTGTTGTGATTTTGGCTCTTGAAAAAAAAAATAAGTTTTCCTTTTGTTCACTGCAAATGGGCTCTCAGATTTATTGTTTATATTATGTATTTAATGTTTCAATATATCTGAAGTATTTTTCTCTCAGTTCATAATACTAGGCTATGTTTTCATTCTTCAGATTGAAAAAAAAGCAATGTTAAGCTCAGTCACCTTAGTTACTATCATTAGCACTGCGAAGAGAGAGAGTGCTGAGTTTCAAATGCAGATGCAAATTTTTCTATCTTAGTTTTCCTAGCAAGAAGCCAGTATTTTTCCATAAGGGTAGCTTTCAAGAAGCTCTTAAACTGAAATGCAATTATCTTGTGAAACAAAACAACAAGTAAGACATTGTGATATTGCTGGTGGGTCTTAACTGTGTTTTTCTTAGGAGCATTAACCCAGATTTGAAAAGATGTATGTAAACATTGAAAGAAGAGTACTGTTAGGAATTTTTTAGAATGCTTTCCTTAGTTTTGAATCTGTTGTCAATGAATCAGTATTTATTGAGCAACTCCTATTTTCAGAAAACCATATGAGCAATAGACAGGTTTTCTGATCCTATGTGGAGCTTTTTTAAGTAAATAACACATGTTAGGTGATCTTATGCTGAAAATTTTTACTTCATTGCATGGACATTTGAGAGGGGAGACAAAGCTGTTTGATTAAATGCAACGAGAAATTGAAATCAAACATGTGCTCTGGGAAGTGAGAGAATCTACGCTGAGTTACAGCCACATGGGTACTTAGAAGGGCCCTCCCTTCTTTTTCCCAGGCTTAGAAAAGATATCTTCTGAACTGATCTCCCTTTTCATTAATAAATTGATTAATTCAGTATATACATGGAGCATTTCACGTATGTCAGTTGCTCTTCTGAAGGCAACTTTCTCAAGGAAGCCTTCCCTGAGTCAGCTCTTCACCCCAGCCTAGATTTGTCCTCCTAATCTATGTTCTTACAACTTCTTATTCTTTTTTGGTTTCTGTTTATAATTAAAGACTATACAGGAGGCTTTTTTATTAGGTAAGCTTAATGAGGGTAGGGGCACTTTGTATTCTTACCACTCCCAGTGACTAAACCTGTAATAAATATGATACAATACGCTATCATAATTCTTTTGGTATCCCCAAGGCCTAGAACAGGTTTTATTTGCTCAATAAATATTTATAAAATGAATTAACAAGTAAGTGAAGATAAGCCACATTACCTGTAAATCTAATATTGGGTTGGCCAAAATGTTTATTTGGGTTTTTCCGTAATATCTTATAGTAAAACAAAACATATTTGCATAAGAGTCTTTTTCTGTGGTAAAGCAATATGTTGTTCAAGATCAGCAGTTCTAGATTCAACTGGCCACCGTCACTCTGGGCAAAATTACTTAACCACTGTAAGATACAACTTCTTTATATATAAAGTGGAAACAGAAATAGAGTAGCTTTTATGTATATTCTATATAAAAATGTAGTCTTTTAGGCTATATTTCCCAACTTCCTTTTCCACTCAGTGTGGCCATGTGATTAAAAAATGGCTTAGGGCATATCAGTAGATGTATCACATGGTGGTTTTTGTGAATCTTCTTTGAGGGACTGTGCCCACATGCCCCCTTCTCCCCCTCTTCATCTCTTCCTTAGTCCCACTGGCCAGGAACTCAGAGGCTGCCATCTTGGATCATGAGATCAGGGTTATATCTGGTGGCAACAAGACAAAGGCCCCCCAGGGCCATGCTGTGTCTGCCCTTCTGCCTCATCACGTGTTTACACAAGGGAGAAGCCAAGTTCTTTTTCATTTAAGCCACTATTAATTAACTTGGGTTTTTGTCACTCACATCTGAAACTAATTGTACTTAATATAAGTCTGCAAATAACATATTTAATATCAGTTCCAAGGCAGAATATATTAGTGTCTCAATAATAATTTTTAAGTATTATGTGTCAGTGCAAAGGAAGCTGTTTATGATAGACTCAAAGACCAGGTAAGATTTTAAACTGCTCCAATAGATGAAAAAGGCCTTCCATATGGACAGACATGGCAACAGAAAAATTACCTTTTTGTCCAGCCTCACCAGACCCTCAGAAGTTTAGTGGTGCACCACTGTCTCACTTGCTCTCCTCTGAGTCTGAGATGACCATTCAATCCCCGCATGTGGCCTTGGGCAGGCCACTTGACCTTTCTAGACCTTAATTTTCTGTTTCCAGTCACTATTAATTGATATTTTCTCTATGTCCATGACAAGGCATTTGTTCCATTATTATTTTAAACATTCTACTTTGAATTACAGTCAATTGTATTTTTTTCCTCTTCAGATTACATGTGCAAATAGCTTTTCTATCTTTCCATATTCCACTGTCTCTATCATCATATTTGTAAATTATAGACATATGGGACAAATTAAATCTATTAAGTAGTTAGAAGTGCAGCTGAAAATATAGTTGTGATGACCTTGTAGGAATTAGTGCATGCCAGAGTAAAAAATGTGCTTGTTTAATTTGGTGGTAAGGGATGAACTGCTGAAGGTTTGAAAACAAAGAAGTGATCTAAGATTGGAGAAAGTCTACAGTTCAAGACACCAAAAAAAAAAAAAAAAAAAAAGAAATCAAGTGCAACAAGGTGACTATGTGCCTAATTTTGAATGTCCTAATAACATGATTATAGTATTTCATTATCAGAAATTTTATATCAGTTTTAAAATCATGACTCTTAGAATAATGGGTTATAAAATTAACTGTAAACCTAGAGTTGTGGATATAATTTTGTATGAAGAAATTTGGTCAGTAATTATTATGTACAGCTCTTGACCATTAAAAGTTACTTATTTTCTTAATTCTTGTCACACTTTAATGCAAGCACAAAAATAAAAGAATGATATTCTTAGATTCAAAAATAATCTATATTCTTCAAAGTTTTGAAAATATTAGATCAAGTTGAATTATAGTATTTAGCTAGAGGAAGAGGAAATAAAAGTTTCCAAATGATATAGTCATTACATTTTTTGAAGATTTTGTCATTGCCAACATCTATTCAGCAAAATTGGAGAAGGCAATGACAACCCACTCCAGTACTCTTGCCTAGAAAATCCCGTGGACGGAGGAGCCTGGTAGGCTTCAGTCCATGGGGTTGCTAAGAGTCAGACACAACTGAGCAACTTCACTTTTACTTTTCACTTTCAGGCATTGGAGAAGGAAATGGCAACCCACTCCAGTGTTCTTCCCTGGAGAATCCCAGGGATGGGGGAGCCTGGTGGGCTGCAGTCTATGAGGATCGCACAGAGTCGGACACGACTGAAGCGACTTAGCAGCAGCAGCATTCAGCAAAATTATCATTTTAAAATATTTAAATATATTCTATTTTTTCCTCCTAAATTTCAAATATTTTAATATTTTGCTGTGCAGAATTTTTTTAGATAATGGCAGATCTGTGTCTGAAAACATGTAGAAGCATTACCTTTCTACTTTATCAAGGAGCTGATATTGGACAAGAGTGTTGTGTGGGGAGTAAAATTTTTTCTGTGTTTGCCTTTGCTCTTTTTGTGTTCTTCTCCTTCTCAGGAAGCAGAGATGACCAAAATGCCCCCATCATCTTTCCTGTTGACCTGTATAGAAGACCAGAATTATCCACTTTATTTCTTAGGGCAGATTAAAAAAAAAAAAAGAAAGAAAGAAATAGTATAACATGTGTAAAAGCAGTTTGAAAAGTAGAAGCTAAAGAAATGAAGTCTAATACACCTGATCAGTGTGAAATAAAGAATCATATTCTTCTTTTTGTCATTTTCCTACGTTTGTAAATGAGAAATTCAACTTTCTTCTTTCCTGGGAAGAATGGTAATGATAGCAAACAGTCATAGAATCCCTAAAGATGTGAGGCACCTAACAGTCAACATCACCTTTAATACTCAGTCAATACTGTGAGTTGGATAGCATCTCTCTACCATTGTATGGATAAAGAAATTCCGTTTTCGAATGGTTAAAAACCTTGCATAAGGTCATGTTAGAAAGTTCTATGGCACAACCAGCTTTCTAGGATGGGTTTTCAGAAGACAGAAGTCTTAAGTACAATGATCTTCTCCCATCCGAAAGAAACAGGAGTTCTTGCTGAAAGCAAGTGTTTCGTATTGAGTCCAAAATCAGACTCACATTGGCAATATTCCATAGTCTCTTAAAGTGCTGCCTGATACAAAAGATTCATTGCAATATGTAGGACAAATGCTAACAAGTATGAAAGGGGGAATTAACAGTAACACAATAATAGTGAGAGACTTTAACACCCCACTCACACCTATGGACAGATCAACAGAAAAATACCAAAGAAACACAAACTTTAAATGATACAATAGACCAGTTAGACCTAATTGACATCTATAGGACATTTCACCCCAAAACAATGAATTTCACTTTTTTCTCAAGTGCTCACGAAACCTTCTCCAGGATAGATCACATCCTGGGCCATAAATCTAACCTTGATAAATTCAAAAAAAATCGAAATCATTCCAAGCATCTTTCCTGACCATATACACAATGGAGTATTATTCAGCCGTTAAAAAGAATACATTTGAATCAGTTCTAATGAGATGGATGAAACTGGAGCTGATTATACAGAGTGCAGTAAGCCAGAAAGAAAAACACCAATACAGTATACTAACACATATATATGGAATTTAGAAAGATGGTAATGATGACCCTGTATGCAAGACAGCAAAAGAGACACAGATGTGTAGAGCAGACTTTTGGACTCTGAGGGAGAGGGAAAGGGTGGGATGATTTGGGAGAATGGTATTGAAACATGTATACTATCATGTAAGAAACAAATTGCCAGTCTATGTTCGATGCAGGATGCAGGATGCTTGGGGCTGGTGCACGAAGATGATCCAGAGGGATGAAGTGGGGTGGGAGGTGGGACGGGGGTTCATGTTTGGGAGGTCATGTACATCCATGGCGGATTCATGTCGATGTATGCCAAAACCAATACTGTACTGTAGAGTAAAATAAAGTAAAACAGAAAAAAAAAATCCCTTGGTGGAGGCAGGAAGTTTTGAGTCATAGCAGTTCTTGTCACTGGTCATCACCTAGAAAAGAGGGGCCTGTCTGCGTATGTTAAAGACATACAGTACAGGGCTCCCAGTTGCAGGCTTTGCTGCTGTTTGTTTCCTAACTTTCCAGTGTTCCCATATTGCTGTCTTTCTCCCAAAACCTAGTGAGAGGTCCAGGCTCAGTAAGTTCAGTCCCAGATGCCAGTTGCTGTGGAAAAGCTGAGTTCAAATTTCAGGATTTGTTTGCTCATAAAAGGCTTCACAGTGTCCAAATAGCTTTGAGCATTTTATCTTTCATATTTCATTTAAAAATGTGCTTAGTCGGTCTGTGGTATCCAGCTCTTTGCGACCCGATGGACTGTGGCCTGCCAGGCTTCTCTGTCCATGAGTGTTCCCCAGGCAAGAATACTGGAGTGGGTTGCTATGCCCTCCCCCAGGAGATCTTCCTAACCTAGGAACTGAACCCAGATCTTGCCCATTGCAGGGAGATTCTTTATGGTCTGAGCCACCAGGGAAGTCCCTTATTTTAAAATAATTAGATATTTAAGTGCGGTGCCCATAATTTTCATAAAACTACAATGCAAATTACAAATGAATCCTTCCTATAGAAGTGTAGAAACAGGTTGCAGGATTAAATCACATTGCTTGCTTCTTCTAGGGAGACATTATAGAGTGCAATGAATCTTTTGTATCAGGCAGCACTTTAAGAGCCTATGGAATATTGCCAATGTGAGTCTGATTTTGGACTCAATACGAAACACTTGCTTTCAGCATGTCTGAAATTAGATAATCTGGTTATCTCAGGTAATAACATTCCTAGAAGCCACCTCTAGGTCTGGAGTAACAATTTAATAATAAGGAAAAATAGCCAAGCACTGTTTAGTTTGTCTGTTTAAACAGAGTTTTTGAATCTTGAAGTTAGGTTCTCAAAAAAGCCATGAAACATTAAGTCTATTTGGTTACTGTTTAGAGCAGTTGCTGATATATTCCACGGTGACAGTGAAGTTTAATTTCTAAAATTATTTAATTTTATTTCTGAAACACAGATGGAAGATTGTACTTATTTAGATTAAAATAAAGCCAGAAGAACACAAGAACCATAGAACACTAAGTTTTTATTTGGTGATGGCTGCTGCGTCTGTGTCCCAGGGATTTCCACTCTTTCTGTTTAGCCCTCTGATTTCTCTTTCTGGTTAATTCATTCATATCGCCCAATGCTAGACTATAATATCTTAGAAAATTGGCCAGTCTGTTAGCTAGAGCATATGTTTGTTAAGATTTTTTCCTTCACTACATGAAAATAAAGAGTATCATACTATTTGGCTCCCCAGAAGTACCCTTTAAATTTTTATTATGTGATATTTGTTTCTGTCTTGATGTTTAATTGATCCCATGTCTACATTTTAAATATCAGAGCACTTACTGCCACAACCAATAATATCTTCATGAATAGAAAAGTATCAGGTTTTCTCATAGCAAAACTCAGAAACTCTTCTGTTGACACAGTTGGTGATTGTGTGTAACAACAATACTCTTAAATAAGAAAAAAAAGAACATGAGGAATAATGCATTCTTCTCTCTCTGCCAACCCTTCATCGTCCTGGATAAGGATATGAGTATCAGGGAGTTCTTGGATTTAGCTAAGACTATACTTAAAGTCAGAGAAGGCAATGGCACCCCACTCCAGTACTCTTGCCTGGAAAATCCCATGGACAGAGGAGCCTGGTGGGCTGCAGTCCGTGGGGTCACGAAGAGTTGGACATGACTGAGCAACTTCACTTTCACGTTTCACTTTCAGGCACTGGAGAAGGAAATGGCAACCCACTCCAGTGTTCTTGCCTGGAGAATCCCAGGGACGGGGAAGCCTGGTGGGCTGCCATCTCTGGGGTCGCTCAGAGTCGGACATGACTGAAGTGGCTTAGCAGCAGTAGCAGCATACTTAAAGTACCTAGAGATCTTGTTTTTAGTTTTTGTTTTCTGATTCCCTTAGCACTGTCCTCAGTCACACTCGCTTTGGAGTGTGCTCAGTGAGGTGGTTAAAGCAGAGAACCCTAAAGTGGACCCTAAAGTCAAATCCCCCCCACCTCGGTCCTGAGCCAGCTATTAGAATTAAGGCACCTCTCCTAATATCTGCCTGATTTATTTACTTTTTTAATTGATAAACTTATTAAAACATTTCAACAAGCTACTTTCTCCTCCTCTCCCCTCTTTTCTTGGTAGAGCAGGTGATTGCCCTCCTTATATCCACCTAAGAGCTGTTGCTCCTGACACTGGCCATCTAGAGGAACTTTACCCAGTCCAGTCCCCCACCCACAGCCCCCCTCTTTCTTCTCCCCTTCGTGGCACACCCACTGCTTATGTGCTTGTGCATCCAGGATTTGCTTTTCCTTTTTGGTATCACCTCGGGCTTCCTTGAAAATATATAGATTAGTAAAGTAACCTTATTTTTATTATTTCTAGGGTATCTTTATTGAGATGAATGTTTCTGCTGCTGCTAAGTCGCTTCAGTCGTGTTTCTACTTGTGCGCTATTATCTTCTCTTTTTATCCTCATGTTCTATCTTTCATTGAAGTTTCTATTTTTCTCCTTCTGTCTTTCGCTCCTTCCTTCCTCCCATCTTTTTACTGAATCTATTCAGATTGCCAGGCTTTTTACAAATAATGACTCCTTTCATTCTTGTTCTAGTGGAACCAGGAAAAAGACAAAAATCTAAAGTTCAGAGCACAAGACTTAAAATCTATACCTCTAATCATAAAACTTGATTTATGAGAGTTCTGGAGTACTACTACCTTAATACATACTATTATATCTAATTGAATATACAGCTTGAAGTCTTTGAACAAAATATACACAGTCAGTTCATTCCTGAATATAAATACTGGAGGGTGTTAAGAAACTCTAACCACAGCAAGTACTAAGAAAGGGGAGAAGAGTGAAATACACTGAAAGCCCTTCAGAAACAGGTGGAAATTCAGAGGAAACTGTTTTGCCAGGACTGTTGAAACAACTAACAGATTACACCCATGATGGTGTATTGCTTCTGTTTCAGACTGTTTAGTGAATAGGGTGTTCCACTTTGACTGGAAATTTTACCAGGTGCAAAGAGTCATAAAGAGATTATAGTTTTTAAAACTTAGTCACATGTGTGCTTTCCTCATCTTTTCTTCAAAGAAGACAGTTGGGTTAATTGAACCCATGTCACAGGTTGACCAGCATTCAGAACAGTGGAGGGTAATTTAGGAATCCTCTTGTCTGGAGCTTCAGAATTAATTATTAGGTTAGTTAATAATCAAAACTGACTAAAAGAAAAAAGAACATTTAAATTGGTTATTATTTCCTTAAGAAATGTATACTTTTCTTTTAGTTCAAGCTTGAGTATGTGCATAGGTAATATATAATTGCAGCAAATTTCTCAAGTTATGTTTTATCAGTTCTGATATATCAACCTTATCCTGTTTGGCAGATTATTTTATTACTTAATCTTTTACTTGATACTTTTAATATTTAAATGATAACCCTCATCATTCAGAAAAGAAAAATTAGGAATTAAAACTATTCATTAGCACCAAGTGGTCAATTTAAATAAATTTTTGAAAATGCCAGGAGAAATATCAATAACCTCAGATATAAAGATGATACCACCCTTATAGCAGAAAGTGAAGAGGAACTAAAGAGCCTCTTGATGAAGGTAAAAGAGGAGAGTGAAAACACTGGCTTAAAACTCAGCATTCATAAAACTAAGATCATGGCACCTGGTCCCACCACTTCATGGCAAATAGATGGGGATACAATGGGAACAATGACAGACTTTATTTTCTTGAGCTCCGAAATCACTGTGAATGGTCCCCAGGGCCATGAAATTAAAAGATGCTTGCTCTTGCAAAGTTATGACAAACCTAGACCATGTATTAAAAAGCAGAGTCAAAGCTGTGGTTTTTCCATTAGTCATGTATGGATACGAAAGTTGGGCGATAAAGAAACCTGAGTGCTGAAAAATAGATGATTTGGAACTGTGGTGTTGGAGAAGACTTTTGAGAGTCCATTGGAGAGCAAGAAGATCAAAACAATCAATCCTACAGGAAATCAATCCTGAATATTCACTGGAAGGACTGCTGCTGAAGCTGAATCTCCAATACTTTGGGCACCTGATACAAAGAGGCAATTCATTGAAAAAGAACCTGTGCTGGGAATCATTGCAAGCAGGAGGAGAAGGGGATGTCAGAGAATGAGACGGTTGGATGGCATCACCGGCTCAGTGGACAGGAGTTTGGGCAAGCTCTAGGAGATGGTAAAGGACAGGGAAGCCTGGCATGCTGCCATCCATACGGTCGCAAAGAGTCAGACAGGGCTAAGCAAACAAGCAGTGGAATATGTTATCTAACCTTCAAATCTTCATTTTTTTAAATAGCAGATAACAGACTACTGATTTTGTGTGTGTCCCAACAATAATGAAATAAACAACCCCTAAGTGCTTATTCCTTGGAAGGAAAGTTATGACCAACCTAGACAGCATATTCAAAAGCAGAGACATTACTTTGCCAACAAAGGTCCATCTAGTCAAGGCTATGGTTTTTCCTGTGGTCATGTATGGATGTGAGAGTTGAACTGTGAAGAAAGCTGAGCGTCAAATTGATGCTTTTGAACTGTGATGTTGGAGAAGACTCTTGAGAGTCCCTTGGACTGCAAGGAGATCCAACCAGTCCATCCTAAAGGAGATCAGTCCTGTGTGTTCATTGTAAGGACTGATGCTGAAATTTCGATACTTTGGCCTCCTCATGCGAAGAGTTGACTCATTGGAAAAGACCTTGATGCTGGGAGGGATTGTGGGCAGGAGGAGAAGGGGATGACAGAGGATGAGATGGCTGGATGGCATCACCGATTTAATGGACATGAGTTTGAATAAACTCCAGGAGTTGGTGATGGACAGGGAGGCCTGGCATGCTGCGATTCATGGAGTCACGAAGAGTTGGACACAACTGGGTGACTGAACTGAACTGATTTTAACATGATTCAGCATGATTTTAATATCATTTTCCTACTAATAAGTTATGAATCAAGCATTTATTTGTCTTATTAATTGATCTTATTAAATTAACTAAACAAGGAGACCGTTGATCTGAGTTGACTTTTTTTAGTATAGTTTACAACATTATATTAGTTTCAGGTGTACAGAATAGTGTTTCTGTATTTTTATAGTTTATATGCCATTAAAAGTTATTATAAGATAATTGCCATAATTCACTGTGTTTATGCAGTATATCCTTGTTGCATTTTTAATACATAATCATTTTTATTTCTTATTTCCGTACCCCTAATGTGCCCTTCCTTCCCTCTCCCCACTGGTTACTACTGATTTGTTTTCTTTATCTGTGTGTCTGTTTCTGTTTTGATATATATGAACATTTGTTTTATGTTTTAGGTTATACATATAAGTTAAAATACTTAGAATTTGTCTTTCTCTGTCTGAGAATTTACTAAGCACAATATTCTCTAGATCCATCCGTGTTGCTGCAAATGGCAAAGTATCATTCTTTTTATGGCTGAATAATGTTCATATATGTATATGTCACATCTTTATCCTTTTGTTTGTTGATGGACACTTGGTTATTTTCATATATTGGCTATTATTAAAAGGTCAGCTATGAACATTATGGTACATGGATCTTTTCAAAGTAGTATCTTCATTTTTTTCCAGATATGTACCCAAGAGTGGAAATAATGACTCTATTTTTAGTTTTCTGAGGAACCTTCATATTGTTTTCCATCGTGACTGTACCAATTTACATTCCCATTAATAGTGTACAAGGACTCCCTTTTCTCCGTATCCTTGCCAACATTTATTATTCTTAGATGTTTTAATGATTGCCACTCTGACAGGTTAGAGGTGATATCTCATTGTAGTTTTGATTTGCATTTCTCTGATAATTAGTGATGTTGAGCATCTTTTCATGTCCTGTTAACCATTTGTATATTTTCTGTGTATTCAGGTTTTATGCCCATTTTTTATTGGATTGTTTGGGTTTTGATTTTTTTTTTATATTGAGTTGTATGAGCTGTTTGTATGATTTAGACTGAGTTGACTTTAGGACCTTAGCAGCCTACATAAGCAAACACAAACCTAAGCCTATAAATTCCTCGAGATTAAGAAATGGAAACCTAAGTACAACCAATCACAAACAACCAACTAGATTTTCCCAGATGATGCAACTGCTTAAGCTATAGCTAATCAAGTAATTGTTTTACTTTCCCCTCTTCTCTAAGTCTTCCCTAAGCTCCTGTTTGTGGAACATTCTTACATCTGATTTGGTACTACCCCATTCCAATCAGTGTTTGATCAGATAAACTCTTAAATTTTTAATATGCCTCACTTTATCTTTTATAAATCTTTAATTGACAAATGTTTCCTAGAGTTTCTTCTAAAAAATGTTCCTCTTCCACTTATCAAATATTACAAAATTTTAGATACTGAAATCCTTGTCAATTAAGTAGCAAGTAGTTCCTTTTGGCAAACTGTGTTTATTTGCATTTTATGTTCATATTGTTTTTATGTAGTGATACCCAGTACCAGTCAAACTCACACTGGAATGCATTATTTAGGCATATCAGAACTTTTAGCTTGATGTAGAAAGAGAAAAAAAAAAAAACAACCAACTATTAATAAAGCTATTCTTAAAGCTAATTGCTTTTTTAATACTAGCCTTTGCCTAAGATTGACAACTGTAAATACGTCTAAGTATGTTATTATGTTTGAAATGCTTATGGCACGGTATTTTATACTAGAGAATGAGTATCAGAAAATACTTTTGTATGTACTATTACATCAGATGGCCATTATTCAGTGTTCAGCCGCTAAGTCCTGTCTGACTCTTTGTGAGCCCAGGGACTGCTCCATGCCAGGTTTCCCTGTCCTCGCCTATCTCCCAGAGCTTGCTCGAATTCATGTCCATTGAGCGATGCTACTTCATCATCTCATCCTCTGCAGCCCTCTTCCCCTGTGCCTTCAGTCTTTCCCAGCATCTTTTCCAATAAGTCGGCTCTTTGCATCAGGTGGCCAAAGTATTCAGATGCTTCAGCTTCATATGACATACTTGAGTTTTTTTCCTTGAGAACAGAAGGGGAAATGAGAAGCACCAGCAATCCCTTCCCCCACTTAAAATATCATTTGCAAGCACTGATTTCAGGATGAATCTCCTTCTTCCCTGGCATTGTTACTCGTTCCCCATCTTCTTTCATTCCTCTTCTCTTATAGAAATTCAACCTAGAAGAGATGATGTATAACCTTTCATTTTACCTTTCCTGTGTAGATTTGCACAAGTGGTATATTGAAAAGTTCATGGTTATGTTGTGTTATGTTGTATATGTTTTTTAAATATACAAATGCTATTGTGTATATTTCTGGTTTTTACACGTTTTTTAAAAAAAAACTTTGTATTTTGTATTGGGGCATAGCTGATCAACAATGTTGTGATAGTTTCAGGTGGACAGCAAAGGGACTCAGCCATACATATACATATATCTATTCTCCCCCAAACTCCCCTTCCATCCATACTGCCATATAATAATGAGCCGAGTTCCATGTGCTATCCAGTAGATCCTATTGGTTATCCATTTGAAATATAGCAGTGGGTATCTGTCCATCCCAAACTCCCTAACTACCCTTCACCCTATCCTTCCTCCTGGTAACTGCAAGTTCACTCTCTTACGTCTGTGAGTCTTTCTCTTTTGTGAGTTATTTTGTATAATTTCTTTTTAGATTCCATGTGTAAGGGATGCCATACAATATTTCTCCTATATATGACTTACTTCACTCACTGTGACAATCCGTAGGCCCATCCATGTTGCTACAAATGGCATTATTTCACTCTTTTTAATGGCTGAGTAATATTCCACTGTATCTATGTACCGCATCTTCTTTATCCATTCCTCTGTCGAAGGACACTTAAATTGCTTCCGTGTCTTGGCTATTGTGAATAGTGTTGCAATGAACAAGGGTGCATGGATCCTTTCCAGTCATGTTTTTCTCCAGATACATGCCCAGGAATGGGATTGCAGTGATTCATGGTAGCTCTATTTCTAGTTTTTTAAGGAACCTCCATACTGTTCTCCATAGTGGCTGTAACAATTTACATTCCCACCAACAGTTTAGTTCCTACCTCCACACCCTCTCTAGCATTTATTGCTTGTGGATTTTTTGATGATAGCCATTCTGGGAGGTGTGACTTCATATCTCATTGTAGTTTTGACTTGCATTTCTCTAATAATTAGTGATGTTGAATTGCTTTTCATGTGCCTCTTGGACATCTATATGTCTTCTTTGGAGAATTGTCTATTTAGGTCTTCTGCCTATTTTTTCATTGGGTGGTTTGTTTTGATGCTGTTAAGTGTAATGAGCTGTTTGTAAACTTTCGAAACTAATACCTTGTGTGTCATATCATTTACAATTTTTTTTTCCAAATCTGTGATTTGTCTTTTCATTTTGTTTATTGTTTTCTTTGCTATGAAAAGGTTTTGGGGTTTAAGTGGATCCAATTTATTTTTGTTTTTATTTCCATTTCTGGGAGATGAATTGATGAAAATATTGCTCCAGTTTATGTCAGACAGTGTTCTGCCTTTGTTTTCCTCCAAGAGTTTTGTAGTATCTGGTCTCACATTATGGTCTTTAATCCATTTTGAGCTATTTTTGTGTTTGGTGTTAAAGAAGGGTCTGACTTCATTTTTTTCACGTAGCTGTCCAGTTTTCCCAGCACCATTTGTTGAAGAGACTGTCTTTCCAACATTGTATAGTCTTGCCTCCATTTTCATACATTATTTGACCATAGTTGAGTGGGTTTATTTTTGGGTTTTCTATCCTATTCCATTGATCTATAATTATTCTTTTAGATAGCTACTGGGTTGCCCAAAATATTCATTCGAGTTTTTCTATACAGGAAAGCTATTAACACTATTATTTTCCTATACAGAAAAACCCGACCAACTTTTTAACAACCCAATATATTTGAATCTAGTTAATTACTTCTGTATCTCAGAAAGTATGCCTTTGTGAATGAGTGCAAGAGCACACACAGACACATGTTTGTGTGCACATTTTATGTTTAAAATCTTTATTCCCTGAGAGGTAAATCATTTCAGCTGCTATCCATTGCTAATGTAAAAAAAAGTTCTACAACAAATATGTATATGTATTTCTCATTGATTACCAACAGAGAAATTTGAGGTGAGGAGAATGCTCAGGAATAAGTTGATTAATTTTTACTAACAACTAATGGATTAAAATAACTATGCCATTTGAAACTCCCACCATAAGCAGAGGAATACTTCACTAATACTTGATATTATCTCATGTTTTTTGTTTTGCCATTTTAGCTATACATTCATTGTTAGTTATAAATTGCTTTTCATTTAGTTTGCATTTACTTAATAGTGAAAGTTAACTATCTGAATTGTCTCTTAATATGCTTTGCTCCATTTTCTGTTGGTTTCTTCATCTCTTTGGAGTTTGCTTGTGTATGTGTTTGTAATAACCCCTTGTATATTTCACATCACTAGTTTTCAACTGAATTTGCAGTACACATGGAGGAATCCTCAAAGATCTGTTCAGAAGGTTCACAGGTCAATGCTATTTCCATAATAATTATAAGACTTTCTTGAACATCTTCACTAACTAACATTGGCACTAATGCCACAAAAGAGTGGTGGGTAAACTGCTGGAGCTTTAGCACAAATCAAAACAGTAGCATCAAACTGTACTAATAGTCTTTATAGTCACCTTCATCTTGTACATGCTGGAGAAAAAGAGAAAGATCAAGCTCAATTAAGAATGTCCTTCATGAAACAGTAATGATCATTAATTTTATTAAATGCCGGTGCTGGCTGTATCTTTAATATTCTATGTGATGATGTGGGTCTCACAGGGAAAGCACTTCTGCTGGGTACTGAAGTGTAGCGATAATCTTCAGGAGTCGTACTTGGGAGACTGTGTGATTTGCAAGCTGAACCACCGCCTCCTTTTTTGAGCATCAGGTTTACTTCAAAGAACAACTAGCAAACCATGACTGTTCGCAACTGGAGATTTGGCAGATATTTTCTTGAAAATGAACTCAAGCAGCCTGGCCATACTAGGGAAAACAATTGACAGTATTTGTTGCTAGATAAAGCTTCAGATTTCAAGGGAAAATTAGAAGTTTGGAAAAAATGTAACTGCCAGCATGAACTTGAAAGCTTCCAATATTTTAAGATGTTTTTAATGAAATTGGTAGTGATATTAACAAACATGCCTTTTTTGATATTACATAATAATAAAATGTGTAATCTTTTAAAGAGTCCACATAGCTCAGTGAATCTGTATTTTCCAAATGACCAATGCATGAGTTACAAAACCAAAAATGCATGGGTAATAAAGATCCATTCAAAGTGCAAAATAAGCCAGTGGATTTTAACATGATGAATATGAGAATTTCCCTGGTAGATTTTAGATTACACACTATAGCTAACACTTAAGAAACTGTTTTTTGTCAAGTGGTGATATGGTAGCAAAGAAGAATATGAATACTTATCTGGAAAGTTATTAAAATGCTTATTCTTTTTCCAGCTAGATATCTATGTGAAGCTAGATTTTCCTCACATACTTCAGGCAAAGAATATTTTGTAGTCCACTTGATATAGAAGCAAATATGAGAACCTACTTATCTTCTCTTAAGTCTGATACTGAAGACATTAAAAAAATATATAAAATGAACACAACTCATTAGAATTTTGGCTTTGGACAATTTTATTTTATGATATTATGAAGCTTATGTTAAGATGCAATTGAATTGCTAACTGTAATATTTGATTAATAAATTATTATGATTATAATAGTTCTTTAAAAAATCAAATATTTCTAAATGTGTCATTTTCATTTTTAATACAGTAAGCATTTGTGTGTGTGTGTGTATGTATCCCAAGTATCAGATGTGAGTGCATTTGCTTTTTAGGTCCCTCAATAATTTTTAAGAGTAAAGGAGTCTTGAGATCTGAAAGTATGGGAACTAGTGCACTAAATAACCTGCCAGTTTTTGACATACAAATATCAGAGGCTGTCACCTTTCTATTAACCTTCCCTGTGATGTACTTGGTTGAATATAAACCTTTAATTTCTTTTTGGAGCCAATTTCATTTTTCCTTCACATTCTGTACTTTTCTGGTCTTAAAAGAACATTTTCTTTAACTTTAGGGTCATAAGAATATGTTTCTACATTTTCTCCTATTAGATGAATAGTGTTACTTTTCACATTCAGTCCTTAGTACATTCCAATCCAACTTCATTTTTCTCTACATAATCAATTTTCCCAGCACCACTTACTAAATAATCTATCCTTTCCCCTCTGACTTGTAATGCTGCCTCAAGTGTAAATATATATTTTAGTCTCTTTCTGGTCCCCCTTCCAATTCACATGTATTTTTTCCTATCTATGTGCTGCTGTTGTCCAGTGACCCAGTCATGTTGGATTCTTTGCGACCCCATGGACTACAGCATGCCAGGCTTCCCTGTCCCTCACCATCTCCCGAAGTTTGCCCACGTACATGTCCATTGCATTGATGATACCATCCAACCATCTGATGGCTCTCTTCTCTTTCAGCCCTCAATCTATCCCACCAAATGGGACTTTTCCAACTAGTCAGTTATTCACATCCGATGACCAAAATACTGCAGCTTCAGCGTCAATCCTTCCAACCAGTGTTCAGGGTTGATTTCCTTTTAGACTGACTGACTTGATCTCCTTGCTGTTCAAGGGGCTCAGGAGTCTTCTCCAGCACCACAGTTCAAAGGCATCAATTCGTTGGCACTCCGCCTTCCTTACGGTTCAGCTCTCACAACTCTACGTAACCATGGGGAAGACCATAGCCTTGACTATATGGACCTTTGTTGACAGAGTAGTGTCTCTGCTTTTCAATACACTGTCTAGGTTTGTCATAGCTTTCCTGCCAAGAGGCAATTTGCCGTCTAATTTCATGGCTGCAGTCACCATCCGCAGTGATTTTAGAGCCCAAGAAGAGGAAATCTGTCGCTGCTTCCGCCTTTTCCCATTCTATTTGCCATGAAGTGATGGGGCTGGATGCCATGATCTCAGTTTCTTTAATGTTTAGTTTTAACCAGCTCTCACTCTCCTCCTTCACCCTCATCAAGAGGCTCTTTAGTTCCTCCTTGCTTTCTGCTGTTAGAGTGGTATCATCTGCATATCTGAGGTTGTTGATGTCTTGATTCCAGCTTGTAGCTCATCCAGCTGGCATTTCTCAGTGTGCTCAGCAAATAGATTAAACAAACAGGGTGACAGCAGACAGCCCTCTCGTACTCCTTTCTCCATCTTGAGCCAATCAATTGTTCTGTACAGGCTTTCAACTGTTGCTTCTTGACCTGCATACGGGTTTCTCATGAGACAGGTAATATGGTCTGGGTATTCCTGTGTGCTTGTAGCACATTACTTTTATTTCACATGGTCCTGGAATTCTTAATACACAGCAGACTTCTCCCATTTTATTACTTCTTTTTGAAGATTCATTTTGCTATTAATGGAAGTTTGTCAGTGTATCATTCAAAATAAAAAAATATAGATTTTTAGAATAAAATTTTTATGACAAATTTACAGAGCTGAAAGAATAAATTTATTGGATTATCTCATCCATTAAAATTTATACTGGTATTCTATAAGATCTCTTAGTTAAAAAATATTCTCCATAAGATCATATTAATTAATTATTTTTGAGGTAAATT
>SJYC01076769.1:0-32646 GCA_006408675.1 Madoqua kirkii
ACATTTTAGCATTTAAATTTTAGAGATAAATTGGTTTTTCACTGGAGAGATATATATAAAGAAATATGAGTCTCTTATCCAATGATCTGCTACTTGAGGACTCAGACCCTAAAGCATCATAAATTTGATCACGACTTGGAGAAGGCAATGGCACTCCACTCTAGTACTCTTGCCTGGAAAATCCCATGGACGGAGGAGCCTGGTAGGCTGCAGTCCATGGGGTCACGAAGAGTTGGACACGACAGCAACTTCACTTTAGAGAAACTAAGTGATCAGGAAATAACACTGAAGGCTGGTTCCTAAAACAACATACATAATTACCAAGCAGCAAAATGAATAGACAGAGCCAGATCCCGAACTAAGTTGAGGAGGCTTTTCCCTTTAGAAGCATTCTATTCTCAAGGATTGGACTTAAATTGATAAGCCTCCCATAATAGGGTATAGATTAAGCCATAGGTTACAGTGGTTTACAGCTTTAATGAGGATTCTATCTATAGGTTTCAAATTTGCTTCTGATGGCAAAGTAAGTGAAAGTTGCTTAGTCATGTCCAACTCTTTGTGACACCGTGGACTGAATAGTCCATGGAATTTTCCAGGCCAGAATACTGGAATGGGTAGCCTTTCCCTTCTCCAGGGTATCTTCCCAGCCCAGGGATTGAACCCAGGTCTCCCGCACTGCAGGCAGAGTCTTTACCAGCTGAACCACAAGCGAAGCCCTGATGGCGAGGTGCTCTCTAAATGCTCCAGACCTCTAATTTATTTAACTTATTAATAATTTATTCATTTATTTATTTAATTTATTTAATCCAGTCTTTGAGGGATTTGGTTCAGTAGGATATAGAGTCAATATTTAAAAATACGGTTTTGTTTTGTTTTTTTTAAGCTGCAATTAATAATTTTAAACTCTGTTGTTTCTTTATATAGGTATTCCATGGAAATGTTGATAACAACACACCGTATGCTAACTCTTTCACACCCCCCATAAAAGCTCAGTATGTGAGACTCTATCCCCAAGTTTGTCGAAGGCATTGCACTTTGAGAATGGAACTTCTTGGATGTGAACTGTCAGGTGAGTCTCATATCATCTCTTTCTGTACTCTCTTTAAAAGAAAACAAAGTACAATTGTATGTAGTGTGTTGCTAGCTTGCAGTTTTTCAATATTCACAGATAATTCATTTTTGCTACAGAATGTCTAGGGCTTGGTTCAGTGAGAAGGAGCAGGAGGGAGAGGGTAAATAAACAAGTTCTAAAACATACTACAGAATAGGATTAATGTAGAAGGGGCAATGTATTTCTTTTAGTGGTCAAAGAAAATACAACCAATTTTTACTGGAAACTCTTGTCAAATTTAAACTTGTCTTGTTAATTTTAATAGCAACTATTAGTTATGTTTTACAATAGAATTTCAGTGAAAATTGGAATCTGCTTGACCTCATAAATTGCAGTTACATTTAGACTATACAGCATAGAAAAGTTAAGCTTTTTGTTTGTACATCTACCATAAGCGTTTAGTTTCGTCTTTTTTTTTCTTTAGGTTTTCCAAAACATGTAAATTTATCATTGTTTCCAAGGAGACAATACTTTAAAAACCAAGATTGCTACTATGAATTCCTAGATCGTTATTATCTAGCAACTAACCTATTACCCAAAAAGTGGTTTTTAAACACAAAGATAACTACCAAAGGACTCAAATTTAAGTAATCCTAGTCCTCCTGGAGCTTCAAGACTAGATGTAAAAATGAAGACTTTATGACTGGGTCTCTCAGTTGTTCACTTTCAATCTAGGTAGATTCTGAACTAAACAGAAAATCTTGCCCAGGCATTTCACTATGCTGTATTTTTGGTGATGGTTCTTATATTTCTGTCATAAACATTTACAACTCTCTTTGTCACTGTGGCCTGAAATTTTGTTGAAACTACTGTGTTTTTAAGAAAACTAAACATCCATGTGTGTCCCACTTTTTAGTATAACCGCCAAGTATGAGAGCCTTTTATATTTATAAACATTCCATTTAGGTAACACATCCCTGGAAAGAGACAACTGAGAGCATTTTATTCATTTCAAAAGGTTGCATGTAATGGTTCAAATGCACACTTTATATCTATTTACCTTCTTGGGTTTATTTGTGATGTTAAGAAAGGGAATGGTTTTGAAGGAAATGCAAGAGACTGTTCAAAACAACCAAACTTTAAATGAACCCTTTACATTCTAAGGAATTAGAGGCATTTGGGCAAAGGAGTGAATCTATTTTAAGAATCACACTTTCATACTGTATATGGGTTTCCTTTATGAAGCAATCAGTGGTACAGATTTAGTACCATTAATTACCCCGGTAGGGATGTTTTCCCTATTTTGGTAATTTGAGCAGGCTTACTGACTCCCCATAAATCTCGGGAGAATTATTGCTGCACAGTGTTTATTTTGCGTGTCACTGCATCACCACAAGCCAGTATCATCCTGAACTCATTCATCATAAAGCAATCAAGAGGAAGCCCTTGTGCGATGAAGTCTGCTGCAACTTCTATGTTTTTTAGTTGGTGAACATCACCTTCTCCAGTTTTTCAGTCTTTTAATTCATGAAGGCCAGTCTCAGACATGGCACAGTTTATACCCTTAAGATATGAATATGTTTTACTTTCAAGTTTGATAAGAGATTATACTTGACCTCTTATGGATTTTTACATTTTCAGAAAGAAGTCATACCCCATCTCCTGACCCCACAAATTTATTTTAAAAGTGTATACAGGGAATGATATATCTTAAGGAATGTTTATAAAATCTAGGGCATCTCAAGTGTAAAAATAATCAGTTGTGTTGTTAATATTTTATTCTGTTCAGTTATTGTCCATCACATGGATACACATTGTGTATGCTGGTGAAAGAGTTAATACCGCTGCTAAGTTGCTTCAGTCATGTCCGACTCTGTGAGACCCCATAGACAGCAGCCCACCAGGCTCCCCTGTCCCTGGGATTCTTAAGGCAAGAACACTGGAGTGGGTTGCCATTTCTTTCTCCAATTCATGAAAGTGAAAAATGAAAGTGAAGTCGCTCAGTCGTGTCTGACTACCTGCGACCCCATGGACTGCAGCCCACCAGGTTCCTCTGTCCATGAGATTTTCCAGGCAAGAGTACTGGAGTGGGGTGCCATTGCCTTCTCCGAAAGAGTTAATATATATGTATAAAATACTGTGGATGAGAAGGTAAATTCATGGTATGAAGCAAATTGGTGGGAAAGACTAGCTATAACACTTGGCAATAAACAGTAACATAATGTACAAACTATTTCCCACAGTCCAGTGCAACAATGTAAAGCCCAAGGCTGCCTTATAGTAGTCAATAAACTATTATAAGATCTCTTAGCATAGGAGATAGCAGTTAATCATTTCCCAGACACTTAGAAAAGCAAATGCCCCAGTATTCTCTGAAAGAGATGTGATTTAAGATGCTTAGAATGAAATGGATCATGATCATAATTAGTAGAAGAATAATGATTTATTCATTCTTTGAGCAAATTATTCAGCATCTCCTCTGGGCAATAAAGTGGGCAATGAAATGAATTCTGTGGCTAAGTAGTAGTGGTCAAAGTAAAGGTGCTCCTTTTCTATCCAATACATCAAGTACTGTGTTATATCACAAAAGGAGAAAAACAAATAGGTTTCCTTTCACTGTGTCTCTTCCAAAAGCCAAGGAAGCAGTTGTACAAAGTTCCAGTGGCAAGGTAGGAGGAGGACAGAGAGTTGGTGGTGATGATAGATGAACGAGTCAGAAATCAGACTGACTGATTATTATTATTATCAGTCATAATACAGAGAACGCATGTTAATTTAGAATTGCTTGAAGACAAGCAGGGTGCTACTAAGACTTTAGAACTTTCTGGAACCTTTGAGATTTGTCATGAATTTTTGAGGATGTTGGCAGTTGGTCATGAATTTTTTTCTTTTCTAGAATTTATATTTAGGATCTAGAACTATTTATGAGACCTGGGGTATAGGTTTCCTATGGCAGCAAGACTTGAGCTAGACATCCAGTTGGCTGAACCTCTGTGTCAGTTTTTGTCATTTTGCATAGATAGGAGTTTCCTAGAAGGTACAGATGAAGACAAACATGGAAGAGACTCAAGAAGGAAGAACTGACTTAGACTGACTAGAACAGAAAGCAAGTAATTGTAGTTAAGAATTAGTTTTATCAAACAAGAGTTTAAGCCACCTCTCTTAGATTACACTTAAAATACTTAGTTTTAGAAACCATAGTCAGTCATAATATATTCTTTAATACCCACTGATATGCTGACTTGTGGATGTAACATTGTCACCTGTTGCAATGAATTCTGTGGAAATAATAAATTAGCTAACATTTGCTGAATGCTAGCTACATGCCAGCACTGTTTCTAAATAGTTAACTACTTTTTAAAAATACTTCTTTGAGGTCATTTTTAGTATTAGCCCTGCAGTCAAGAAACATCCACAAGCCTATTATCCTTATCCATCAGAGTACAGACAGAATGAAAACCACAATCACAAAAAACTAACCAAACTGATCACATGGATCACAGCCTTATCTAACTCAATGAAACTATGAACCATGCTCTGTAGGGCCACCCAAGACGGATGGGTCATTGTGGACAGTTCTGACAAAATATGGTCCACTGGAGAAGGGAATGGCAAACTACTTCATTATTTTTGCCTGGAGAATTCCATGAACAGTATGAAAAGGCAAAAAGATATGACACTGAAAGATGAACTCCCCAGATGGGTAGGTGCCCAATATGCTACTGGAGAAGAGTGGAGAAATAACTCCAGAAAGAATGAAGGGGCTGAGCCAAAGCAAAAATGGTGCCCAGCTGTGGAAGTGACTGGTGATGGTAGTAAAGTCCAATGCTGTAAAGAGCAATACTGCATTGGAACCTGGAATGTTAGGTCGATGAATCAAGGTAAATTGGAAGTGGTCAAATAGGAGATGTCAAGAGTGAACACTGATATTTTAGAATTCAGTGAACTAAAATGGACCAAAATGGGCGAGTTTAATTCAGATGACCATTACATCTACAACTGTGGGCAAGAATCCCTTAGAAGAAATGGAGTAGCCATATTAGTCAACAAAATGTCCAAATGCAGTCCTTGGGTGCAATCTCAAAAATGAAAGAATGATTTTTCTTCTCTTGCAAGGCAAGCCATTCAGTATCACAGTAATCCAAGTCTATGCCCCTAATCTTCCCTGATAACTCAGTTGGTAAAGAATCAGCCTGCAATGCAGAAGACCACAGTTCAATTCCTGGAGAAGGGATAGGCTACCCACTCCAGTATTCTTGGGCTTCCTTTGTGGCTCATCTGGTAAAGAATCTGCCTGCAATGCAAGAGGCCTGGGTTCGATCCCTGAGTTGGGAGATCCCTTGAAGAAGGAAAAGGCTACAAACTCCAGTATTCCAGCCTGAGAATCCTGTGGACTGTATAGTCCATAGGGTTGCAAAGAGTTGGACACGGCTGAGTGGCTTTCTGGGAAAGATTGAAGGCAGGAGGAGAAGGGGATGACAGAGGATGAGATGGTTGGGTGGCATCACCTACTCAATGGACATGAGTTTGGGTACATTCTGGAACTTGGTGATGGACAGGGAGGCTTGGCATGCTACATTCATAGGGTCGCAAAGAGTTGGACACGACTGAGTGACTGAACTGAACTGAACTGAGCTGAGTGGCTTTCACTTTTCATGCCCCAAATACTAATGCCAAAGAAGCTGAACAGTTCAGTGGCAACCTAAAAGACCTTCTAAACTTCCCCCCAAAAAAGATGTCCTTTTCATCATAGGGTACTGGAATGTAAAATTAGGAAGTCAAGAGGTCCCTAGAGTAACAGGCAAGTTTAGCCTTGGAGTACAAAATGAACAAGGCAAAGGTAATAGAGTTTTGCCAAGAGTTTTGCTCTAACACTGGTTAGAGCAGACACCCTCTTCCAACAACATAAGAGATGACTCTACACTTGGACATCACCAGATGGTCAATAACAAAATCAGATTGATAATATTCTTTGCAGCCGAAGATGGAGAAGCTCTATACTGTCAGCAAAAACAAGACTGTGAGCTGACTGTAGCTCATATCATGAACTTGTTATTGCAGAATTCAGATTTAAATATTGAAGGAAGTAGGGAAAACCACTAGACCATTCAGGAATGACCTAAATCAAATCCCTTATGATTACACAGTTGAAGTGACAAATAGATTCAAGCGATTTGATCTGATAGATAGTATCCCTGAAGAACTATGGACAGAGGTTCATAAAATTGTACAGGGCGCATTGATCAAAACCACCCCCCCAAAAAAGAAATGCAAAATTGAAAATGATTGTCTTAGGAGGCCTTATAAATTGCTGAGAAAAGTAGAGAAACCAAAGGTAAAAGAAAAAAGGAAAGATATATCCATCTGAATGCAGAGTTCCAAAGAATAGCAAGGAGAGATAAGAAAGCCTTCTTAAGTGATCAAAGCAAAGAAATAGAGGAAAGCAATAGAATGGGAAAGACAAAAGATCTCCTCAAGAAAACTGGAGATACAAAGGGAACATTTCATGCAAAATGGGAACAGAAAAGGACAAAAATGGTATGGACTTAACTGAAGCAGAAGATATTAAGAAGAGGTGGCAAGAATACATAGAAGACTACAAAAATACCTTAATGACCCAGATAACCACACTGATCAGTCACACAGAACCAGACATCCTGGAGTACGAAGTCAAGTGAGCCTTAGAAAGCATCACTAAAGCAAAGAAATAGAGGAAAGTAATAGAATGGGAAAGACAAAAGATCTCCTCAAGAAAACTGGAGATACAAAGGGAACATTTCATGCAAAATGGGAACAGAAAAGGACAAAAATGGTATGGACTTAACTGAAGCAGAAGATATTAAGAAGAGGTGGCAAGAATACATAGAAGACTACAAAAATACCTTAATGACCCAGATAACCACACTGATCAGTCACACAGAACCAGACATCCTGGAGTACGAAATCAAGTGAGCCTTAGAAAGCATCACTATAAACAAAGCCAGTGGAGGTGATGAAATTCGAGCTGAGCTATTTCAAATCCTAAAAGATGATGCAGTAAAAGTGCTGCACTCAATATACCAGCAAATATGGAAAATTCAGCAGTGGCCAGAGGACTGGAAAAGGTCTGCTTCCATTCCAATCCCAAAGAAAGGCAATGCCAAAGAATTCTCAAACTACTGCACAGTTTCACACATCTCACAAGCTGGCAAAATAATGCTCAAAATTTTCCAAGCTAGCCTTCAGTAGTATGTGAATTGAGAACTTCCAGATGTTCAAGCTGGATTTAGAAAAGGCAGAGAAACCAGAGATCAAATTACCAATATCCACTGGATCATTGAAAAAGCAAGAGAATTCCAGAAAAACGTCCACTTCTACTTCATTGACTATGCTAATCCTTGGACTCTGTTGATCACAACAAACTGTGGAAAATTCTTAAAGAGATAAGAATACTAGATCACCTTACCTGCCTCCTGAGAAACCTGTATGCAGGTCAAGAAACAACAGTTAGAACCAGACATGAAGCAAAGGACTGGTTCCAAATGGGGAAAGGAGTACATCAAGGCTGTATATTGTCACCCTGCTTATTTAACTTCTATGCAGAGTACATCATGAGAAATGCTGGGCTGGAGGAAGCACAAGCTGGAATCAAGTTTGCTGGGAGAAATATCAATAACCTCAGATATGCAGATGACACCACCCTTATGGCAGAAAGTGAAGAAGAACTAAAGAGCCTCTTGATGAGAGTGCAAGAGGAGAGTGAAAACGTTGGCTTAAAACTCAACATTCAGAAAACCAAGATCATGCCATCTGGTCCCATCACTTCATGGCAAATAGATGGGTAAACAGTGGAAACAATGGCTGACTTTATTTTTCTGGGCTCCAAAATTACTGCAGATGGTGACTGCAGCCATGAAATTAAAAGACGCTTGCTCCTTGGAAGAAAAGCTATGACCACCCTAGATAGCATATTAAAAAGCAGAGACATTACTTTGCTGACAAAGGTTATCTAGTCAAAGCTATGATTTTTCTAGTAGTCATCAATGGATGTGAGCGTTGGACCATAAACAAAGCTGAGCACCAAAGAATTGATGCTTTTGACCTGTGTTGTTGGAGAAGATTCTTGATATTCCCTTTGACTGCAAGGAGATCCAACCAGTGAATCTTAAAGGAAATCAATCCTGAATATTCATGGAAGGACTGATACTGAAGGTGAAGCTCCAATACTTTGGCCACCTGATGCAAAGGGCTGACTCATTGGAAAAGACCCTGATGCTGGGAAAGATTGAAGGCAGGAGGAAAAGGGGATAACAGAGGTTGAGATTGTTGGATGGCATCACCGACTCAATGTATGTGAGTTTGAGCAAGCTCTGGGAGTTGGTAATGGACAGGGAGTTCTGGTGTCCTACAGTCCATGGTGTCACAAAGAGTTGGACATGTCTGAGTGACTGAACTGAACTTATTATTATCACCATTTTATAGATGATAAGACTGAGGCACAAACAGGTTTAGTAATAGGTACAAGGCGACACATCTAGTAAGTCAAGCACCAGTTGAGTGTGAAGAGATGGCATTGATCAGAGAAGTCTCCTATTTTATCTTGGTTTTCTTGATGATCACACTACCTTTTGTGTTCTTTGGCCAAACTGTAAAATTTTACAAATGAAGACTCAACTGCTTTCTAATGTAATCATATAATCACACTGCATTTTATGAGATTCGTGAATGTAATTTTGTCACAGTTGCAACTCAAGATTATGAAATTCTGTGTATATGTACATACTACATACACAGACTAGATTTTTCAAAGACAAACACAAATTTCATACCATGTCACACCTGAAAATATATGTGGCAGATTTGAGAATCTTCAAAAAATATCCACTACTAAAAGTTATTGAGTATGATTAAAACACAAAAATGTATGAAAAGGCTGTCCAGTCATGGATTTTGCTAGAATTAGCTCATTTCTTCTGTTACCTATTAAATTTTATACTGGCACTATGCAGGGCACATGGTGAACACTGAATAAATAATAGCTTCTTACCTTCCAGAAGAGGCCATATTGGTACTATAAGAGTCACTGATAATGATTAACAGGTTTCTTGGAAAATAAAATACTGTCCAGTTTAGAATATAACTTCGGAGCAGTTTGTGAAAATGACATTGTCCTGGGAGAATTTTCATTTGCAGTGTTATAGAAACAGATAAAAGAAAACCAAATATATTTTCTGAGAAAATGTTCCAATTTTAAGGACAAAATGAAACTGTTGAGAACCAGGACTCGTCATGAGGCTATCAGTAATGAGATAGGAGAGAGCATTTCAACATTGTTTTCATTTTTCAAAATCATATATCAGAGAAAAGTAGTTTGAATTGTCTGTCTTGTTTTCAATTTTTCCAAAATATATTCAGACAGGATAGTTTGAATTGGCTATCTTGTTTTTCGATTTTGTTTCAGATTTATTTCTGATTATAGCCTTTTTTTGACTTTAGATGCTCTCTCTTTGGGGGAATGAATAGCATTACGCTTAATCTTCTCTTGCCTATCTAAAATGAATACTGCAGACTTTCAGGGTGATAAATTATTTTTCTCATGGCACCCTTCTTATTTTCTTTCAGGCTGTTCTGAGCCTCTGGGGATGAAATCAGGACATATACAAGACTATCAGATCACTGCCTCCAGCATCTTCAGAACTCTCAATATGGACATGTTCACTTGGGAACCAAGGAAAGCCCGGCTGGACAAGCAGGGCAAAGTGAATGCCTGGACCTCCGGTCACAATGACCAATCACAGTGGCTACAGGTAATATTTTCTAAAAATGTCTCACAACTCACTGCCATTCTTCCTTATAAGATTTCCTGTTAGTTAGGTGTCTGTAGAAGTCATTACCTTACATGCTAATTTAAATATGTCTTCCTGTTTGGCTTAACTAAATGGGTAAAACAAAAATTCCTTATGAATTCATTTTCATGTGTTGTTTTTATGCTAATGTTGATTTACCGAAGCTACTGTCAGATTGAGGCAGCAGAGTGAACCAAATCACACTATATATAGGTCAATTCGATTGATTATGTAATCATTTGCATTTTAACTCTCATCTCTTCTAATGCTCTGTGTCAATATTGGTTTGAAAGCATCACAGCAGAAACCACCTTGAAATCATGCCACTGACCTGCAGATTGTCCCATAGAATCATGACTCATGGCTTATTAGCCCTTTACCTGTGGTTGCTAAGCAATGGAGTGATTTGATTACATTCTCATAAGATCGCTTGCTTATAGAAGGAAAGCATAGACATTGCAGAGTGTGTTTATCATTTGCAAGTGAGGTAAGGTTACAGTCAGTGCTTTTTAAAACAACCTTCTTGAAATGCACTTATTTGTGGAGTACTTTTAAGTAGGCACAAATTTGTTAATGTCTTCTGTGGCAAAATAAGACAGCTTAATTCCATCATGAGCTCATTTTATTTGAGAAAGATGAGTTCTCCTCTTACAGATTTTTATGCTGCATTTATGAGTTTCAAAGTGTGGTAATTCATTGTATTTCTGGAAATAGCGAAAATAATTATAATAGCAAATCTCACCCCTCATGCAACCAGATCTGCACATATGAAATTGTTCTTACCAAATCACCTGAAATTTCTCATAGTCTCTTCTTTCTTGACCTTACTTTTCCCTACTCTTACTTTTTCACTCTTCTTATTTTTTTCTTTACTGTCCTGTGACATTGTGTCTGGATCTTTATTGATCTGAAGCTTTATTAAGGTCTCACATTACCATATACTATGCATAATTATGTATGTCTTTCTCCTTTTACTATTCTTTGAGCTTTTTGAAGGTAGGTTTTATATACATATAAAAAACAGTAAATATTTATCATCCCACAACCCAGTCTTATGTCCTTGTGTTTAAAGTAGCAATACTATTAAATGAAATAATTCACTTGATAAATGTCTGTGATGCACCTGTGAAGCATGATAAATAGGGATGGTACAGAAGCGGGCAACACAGTTTGTATTCCTAAGATGTCACCTGGTTCATCAACCATTGTTCTTATTTGGTTTGGATGACACCACAGTTTGTTTATCTTTATCCTTTTAGCTGGTTCTTCCCACTATCCTTCCCCAGGCCCCCCTTCCAGGTTGTTATCTTCCTAACGACCTCACTCTCACCAACTCCATACACTCACCTTAACTGATTTAGCAAGAACTGGTTATTTCGGCTACTGGAATGGATCCAACTGCTTTAACATTCTGTGACCTCATCATCCCCACTGCCGCTTCCAAGATCTCGGCCACTGGCCTCTTCCACCCGGGTTTTTGCAGAAGCCTCCTAACCAGCCTTCTGTCTTCTGGCCTTACTCTCTAAAAACCTATTTCCGAGATTGCCATCCGTGTGAATTTTTTCTGAAGTGTAAATGTGATTCTTTTACTCCTTTTTTAAACCCTTCAGTCGTTCCCTATCAACCACAGAATAAAGGGCCGCTTCCTTAGGACAGCCTAAAAATCTGTTTGTGATTTGGCCTGAAATCATCTCTCACCACCCTTCAATTTTGCTTCAGTTTCTCAAACTAAACAACACTCTCTCTCTCTTCCCCATCCTTTATAAATATCGTCTTCCTGGAGAAAAAGAATGGAAAGAGCGCCTCTGCCCTCGGTATCTCAGCCTTCTGTTGGTTAAATACTTCAGCTGTGGTTGCGCTTTTCTGTAGCTGTGCTTTTCTCCGGGAAGGCTTTGCTGCCAGCTCCATCCCATACCGCATCTGGCTTAAACTGTCTCCTGGCTATACTGTGTCCTCTGTAATTCTCTCACAGTCCATTATCACAACCCACTGGAAACTGTGTTTTTATGCTGCATTACTTGCTCAGGGCAGATGGAACCACATTTGTCTTTTTTCTACTTTCTCAACCTGTTGTCCCTTACTTAACTAAATAACCTGTCACAACATCTGACATGTGGTAGGCCCTCAGTAAATACTGTTTTTGTCTATTTAAAGCACATGATATTGTGATGGTCTCATGTGTACAGCACAGTGATTCAATTTTATATATATATATATATATGTAAATATATATTCATTTTTAAATTCTTTTCCCTTATAGGTTATTACAAAATATTGAGTATAGTTCCCTGTGCCATACAGTAGGTCCTTGTGGGTCATCTTTTTTATATATAACAGTGTGTATATATTAATTTCAACCTCCTGGTTTACCCTTTCCCCATCCTCTTTCCCTTTTGGTAACAGCAGGTTTGTTTTCTATGTCTGTGGATCTGTGTAAGTGATAGCATATGACATTGGTCCTTCTCTGCCTGACTTACTTCACTTAGTACAATAATCTCGAGGTCCATCCATGTTGCTGCAAACGGCATCACTTCATTATTTTTCATGACTGAATATTTTCCATTGTATATATATATGCAGCATCTTCTTTATTCCTTCATCTGTAGCTGGATATTTAGGTATTTCAATGTCTTGGCTGCTGTAAATGTTAATAGTGCTGCAGTGAACATTGGTTACAAGTATCTTTTTGAAGTATAGTTTTCCCCAGCTAGATGCCCAGGAGTAGGATACAGGATTATATTATAAGCCTGTGTTTAGTTTCTTAACGAACCTTTGTATGGTTTTCCACTGTGGCTGTATCACTTTATATTCTCATGATAAGTACTGCTGAATGAAAGAATGAATTAATCCATCAAAGTATTATTTAAGTTATTGATTTATATCTAAAGTGCATATAATTTGATCCCCAGTTTGAGACCAACTGCTAATATCCTCAATATTTTGGGTAATATTTGAAAAGTAAATCTAAAAGATTGTATTAAAGTCTAGCCTTTTTACTAAAGGAACTGGATAGCTTTTGTGAACTTTTCAAGTTCTTATTTAGAAGAAACCATGGAGAATTTCCTTTCCATTTGTTAGACTTGAATGGTGAAGTTAAACTTGTTCTTTGTCACTAAATAATGCTTTTAAAATTGAAAACATACCGGTCATAACTGAGATTCACTGGGTATGGCTAATGTTTGTGAATCATAATGCCGTGTGAAATAAAATATTTTACACTCCATAAGTAATTCAAAAAGGCTGGTAGACTCTAGAAATACCCACATAATGGTATTGCCAATGGAAAATTTCTCTAGAAAGATAAAACAAGTATTCTTACGTACATGAATCAGGGTGTAATGTTCAGTGCAAACCTTCATCCATCACTTTTTTTAAGATGACCTTTCATCTGTCTTCTTAAAGTCACTTGCATGCTGAAATTGAGTCATTCTGTTGGTGACAGATTTTCTGTCAATTCAAGGACCAATTCTTTGCGTATGTCTATTCTTTTGTTGTGTCAAAACATATTCAGAATCTCCAAGGCATGGGAAATTGACATATTTACTTATTTTTTTTCTTTTTTGACATCATGCAAGAAAAAGCTCCAGCACTGTGACTATTTTTAGTGCTTTCTCCTCAAGAGAGTAGAATCTGTTCAACTGTACATTGTTATACTTGTATCTTTGTTGGAAATAAGGTTAATATTTTCATAGATAATGTATAGGGTGATTTTTAAATTTTTGGTGTACAGTCAATTTTTAAGATGTGTATAAGAGACAGGTACAGAAGCGGGCAACACAGTTTGTATTCCTAAGATGTCACCTGGTTCATCAACCATTGTTCTTATTTGGTTTGGATGACACCACAGTTTGTTTATCTTTATCCTTTTAGCTGGTTCTTCCCACTATCCTTCCCCAGGCCCCCCTTCCAGGTTGTTATCTTCCTAACGACCTCACTCTCACCAACTCCATACACTCACCTTAACTGATTTAGCAAGAACTGGTTATTTCGGCTACTGGAATGGATCCAACTGCTTTAACATTCTGTGACCTCATCATCCCCACTGCCGCTTCCAAGATCTCGGCCACTGGCCTCTTCCACCCGGGTTTTTGCAGAAGCCTCCTAACCAGCCTTCTGTCTTCTGGCCTTACTCTCTAAAAACCTATTTCCGAGATTGCCATCCGTGTGAATTTTTTCTGAAGTGTAAATGTGATTCTTTTACTCCTTTTTTAAACCCTTCAGTCGTTCCCTATCAACCACAGAATAAAGGGCCGCTTCCTTAGGACAGCCTAAAAATCTGTTTGTGATTTGGCCTGAAATCATCTCTCACCACCCTTCTAATTTTGCTTCAGTTTCTCAGACTAAACAACACTCTCTCTCTCTTCCCCATCCTTTATAAATATCGTCTTCCTGGAGAAAAAGAATGGAAAGAGCGCCTCTGCCCTCGGTATCTCAGCCTTCTGTTGGTTAAATACTTCAGCTGTGGTTTCGCTTTTCTGTAGCTGTGCTTTTCTCCGGGAAGGCTTTGCTGCCAGCTCCATCCCATACCGCATCTGGCTTAAACTGTCTCCTGGCTATACTGTGTCCTCTGTAATTCTCTCACAGTCCATTATCACAATCCACTGGAAACTGTGTTTTTATGCTGCATTACTTGCTCAGGGCAGATGGAACCACATTTGTCTTTTTTCTACTTTCTCAACCTGTTGTCCCTTACTTAACTAAATAACCTGTCACAACATCTGACATGTGGTAGGCCCTCAGTAAATACTGTTTTTGTCTATTTAAAGCACATGATATTGTGATGGTCTCATGTGTACAGCACAGTGATTCAATTTTTTATATAATACAATTGAAAATGAATCCTCAAAAACCCTTTATGCCCAACTGTGATATATTTTAAGGAATACTGATACATTCTTTTAAGAGATTCTTGTGTATTCAAATATCACTTTAATATTTATTCCTATTATTACTCCAATGTTGCTTCTAGTCTCTTCTCTAAAGTCAGAATCTCAGAAATTCCTCAACCAAATGTTTTTGTGGAATTTATTTGGAGTGATCTTACCTAATTGATTTGCTTCCTTGAGCTACTGTTAATCTTATAATCATCATAATGTTTCTATATGAACATGGTAAAAATGTGTTAAGTCCACAGGCAGTCCTAAATGAGAGGCATTTCTCAGACCTCTGAAAAACCATTATCCCATCTCTTGATATGTTTGATGGTCTCTTAAGCTTTAAGCAGGAAATTCTATCAATGTGTTTTCCAGAAGCCTGCAGAGGTTACATTGTAAGTCCTGCTTTTAAAAAGGCTTACTATACCTAAGTTGAAAGGTCATAATGCAATCATTCCTGACTTGGAGTTGAACATTCTTAACACATGGTTACACTAGATTTTAAACCCTGTTTTCAGATAAAGTGACATTTTAAACAAATTGAATTTACAGAGATCTTTTAGAATCAAACCAGGCCCCTCAGTCCATGGAAGTTGAACATTCTTAACACATGGTTACACTAGATTTTAAACCCTGTTTTCAGATAAAGTGACATTTTAAACAAATTGAATTTACAGAGATCTTTTAGAATCAAACCAGGCCCCTCAGTCCATGGAATTCTCCAGGCAAGAATACTAGAGTGGGTAGCCATTCCCTTCTCCAAGGGATCTTCCCAACCCAAAGTCTCCTGCATTACAGGCAGATTCTTTACCATCTGCGCCACCAGGGAAGCCCGTAAGATAAAGGGGCTTTTTAAGCAAATTGAATTTTTGAATCAAGCTATTACCTCCTGTGTTATTTTCTAAGCAAAACCCCAGAAATTTTGTTGGGTTTTAACATGGATTAAATAAGATAAATAACAGAAAAGAGGAAGCACATGGTAAATACTCAGCAACTAGTTCCCTTCTTTCTCTTTCTGGTGGCTTTTGATAAAACAGGAGAACATCATCTGACACTAATATTAACCAAGCAAAAAGATATGCATACGTATTTTTGCGTCTTCCAAAAGGAAATTTCCAGTAAAACTGTGAAATGGAAATGTCATTAGTTCAGTTACAGACTGAGCAATGTTGATAAATTATATACATTTGCATTGGCAAGCAAAAATTATAAATATTTTTGTTTAGGCAGCATCAGCTGTTTTTCAGATTCTTTAGCTGAGAGAAGCAATAATATTATTACTAACTTAAAAAGAACATTATGTCATTTAGCAATGTTCTGTACTGAAATCATGCCCTTTTTAGAGTAGCTGCATGCTTTTAAAGTTCATTTTCAGGATGTTTTCAAAAGATTGAGTAAATTCCCTTTTGTTTATGCTCAGATTACACAAAGTGATTAAAATTCAGCACGAGGTTAAGATGTTTCATGACATTCTATCAGGAGTAGGTGTATTATTGTTGATAATCTTCAAAATTGTGAAGAAATATTTTGCTGTAGTAGATGCATGTAAACAAAGAACACTATGAATTAACTTGCATTGATTAAAAACTTCTTTTGAATAAGACATCATAAATTTTCTGTGTATATACTCATTGCCCTATTTATTGGTGGTGAATACTGGAGTGGGTTGCCATTTCCTTCTCCAAAGAAAATGGATAACTCACCATCTGTAATTGAATCTATTAAAAAATTTTCAGATTTCATAAAGAGTAGCATAAGATAAATGACTAATGGAAGAAAAATGTCACAATGTCACTTAAGAAATGACCTTTTGTTCTGTTTCGTGGGACATTTGCTAATTTAAGGTAGTTTGCATATTATTTCAACCAAATTAGTAGAATTAATAGAGTTGTTAGATTGCATACTTTAATGCTGACCTTTGTCAAAATTGCAGCTAACCCTACACAGTTTCATTTCAGTACTAATTTCGGGGAAATGTGTAAGAAAGCAATTGAATTAGGTTTTCAAATTAAATAAGCCTTATTTAATTTAGTCCATTTCATATTTTTAAAAGAGAGTGTTGTAGCCATAAAATTTATTAACTTTTTTCAAGCCATAACTTCCCTTGCCATCTGGACAATTCATATAGACAAGAGCTAAAGGAAAGATTCTAGAAAATCAAGGGGCCTCTAGGCCATTGGTAAACATTTGGCAAGAAGAAGGAATATTCTGATTTCTGATTCACTCTTTCAATATTTCATAATAGGAAACAGTAAGCCTGCATGAAGGGTTCAGTTATAAAGCAGATCTAAAAGAGATCAAATAACGAAACAATTTATGCAGGATTATAAAACATCTTCTATTTTTCATAAATGGTAATGTATTTTGGAGTGCATGAAATGAATCAAAGAAGGGCTATACTTTGCTTGGACTATAAATTCACCTTTAAATTTGTTTATAATTGTATAATATCAAAGGAAATCTCCACAGTCCAATTAAGAAAAAAATTCTTTTTTTTAAAGAGTTGTTCATTTATTTTTGGCTGCGCTAGGTCCTTGTTGTTGCACATAGACTTTAGTTGTGGTGGGTGGGGGCTGCTCTCCACTTGCAGGGCATGATCTTCCAATTGCAGCAGCTTCTCTTGTTGCAGAGCGCAGGCTCTAGGGTGCGTGGACTTTAGCAGCAGTGATGCGAGGGCTCAGTAGTTGTGGCCTCTGGGCTCTCGAGACAGGGTCAGTAGGCATGGTACATGGGCTTAGTTGTCCCTTAGTTAGGATGTGGGGTCTTCCCAGACCAGGGGTTAAACCCATGTCCCCTGCACTGGCAGGCAGATTCTTAACCACTGGACCATCAGGGAAGTCCGAGGGGGTGGTGGGGAACCACTTTTGATGAGCAAAGCACAATTGAGTAGGGTATTTATACAGAAAATACTTCTATGGCAAAAGAAAGTGCTATCAACATCAGTCTTATTTGTACTGAGTGCATAATTTGAATGCCCAAAACCTGATTTCAAAGACTGACAAATTACATCAATACTATGGGATCAGCTTTTGCTCTTTTCCTAAACTGTAGATATTACAAAAAAGATAATCTCTCAGGCAAGCTTTCCTTAAAAAAACAAAAACAAAACAAAAAAAAACCTCTTACTAAGATTCTGGTATCTAAATGATGATTGGCCAAATCCAAAGTAGTCAGAAAATTACCAAGCCTCCCAGATAATTTCTGGTGAAGTTAATAAAGAAACATCATATAATCAGTGTTACAGTATAGCCAAAATTAATCTTTTTAAAAGTTAACTTTGTGTTATTCATATTGTGTATATGCATGCTAAGTCGCTTCTGTCGTGTGACTCTGCGATGCTATGAACCCTAGCCTGCCAGGCTCCTCTGTCCGTGAGATTCTCCAGGCAAGAATACTGGAATAGGTTGCCATACCCTCTTCCAGGGGATCTTTTTGACCCCAAGATTGAACCTGAATCTCTTCAGTCTCCTGCACTGGCAAGCAGGTTCTCTACCACTAGCATCACCTGGGAAGCCCTGTTATGCATATTATATCTACTTAATACTCCAGATATTGCCCCTACGTTTCCATCCATTCTCATTTGGAGTAATTTCTTTGTGTTATATCTCTCTTTAAACAGCTTGAAAGAAAAGAATTCCCTAAGACAAGGCAATGAGACATATCAAGCCATTATGAAGTACTAATGTATTAGCATTTACATATAGCATATCATGAAAAACACACAATAGTTTGGGTGATGGAAGGAGTAGATGAGATTGAGGGCAGGATGCAGTTTTGGAAAGCAAGCCTTGATTGTACCTAAAAATTGTATGTCGGCTTTGTGGTTCAGAGGTCATTCTAAATGGCTTCATAATTTTTTTTTAATTCAAATAAATACTTTTGAGATGCCTATTATAACAGGTACAAAGAACTGAAAGAAATATTCGGCATTGCATCTGCCTGCAGTATGATTACTGAGGCTCTGTTGTCATGGATCCAACATTCCAATAGCGATAAACAGGAATGTAGGAGGTTGGATGCGTCTGCTTAGGAGCCATATTTGAAACCACTGCAAAACTAAACAGCGGGATTTAAAAGAATTGTATGTGCACAGCAGGCCTATTCATGTTTTTATGATAATGAGTACTGAATGACTTCTGATTCCTTTGTGTGCAAATGAATTTTAATTTGTGGCTATTAGCTATCTTTATAGTAGCAAAATATAGTTACAAGAATAGTAATCATTTTCCTCTAAAAATATGAGTTGAAAATATGCCAATGAGTGAAATTTAGAATTGGGAATACTGTTTCAAGTAAGATGAGCATTTGTAAAGGCTTTCAGATAAAATAGGAATCAACTTTAATCGGCGATCTCATTTTGTCTTTAGAGCAGCCTTCTCAGTGACTAAGCTATTTCTGTTTTATGAGGTTACAGAGAGTCTGAGAGACTTGCTAAAGACTAAGTAGCCTTGTACAGGGGAACTCAATACAGCAGGAAGCTCATGCAGTGATTTTTACCATACTCTGGTAAACCATTTAAGTGAGTGTGGGGACTCCTATTTTCAGGGAATGTTTGTTGGTGTAGGAAGCTCTTCCAGGGTCCAGTGCCCACCAGTGAATCTCTGGCTATGGCTTTCTTGAAGGAGAGCTTCTGGCACCTCTGTGGATCCAGCTTGGCCTCTACATTTCTGGTTTGGCACTATAAAAATAGTATACCCCTTATGGTGTTACTAAACATGGAGCCCACATATTAAATATCTACAACTTTTCTTTTTCTTTTGTCCTTCTAAGAGGAAACAGATAGGAAATATGCAAATTATATTTGTGCACACGGCACATCTTAGACAAAGCTTCTCTACCCAACACTCTTGATTGTAGTTAAGGCCACCTGGTCTGATTACTTTGGTTTATCCTAGAGATCTTAGTCATTTTTCTTCACAGTCAGTGGTGCTATGATGAATAGGTTATTGAGTGTTCATTTACATTCATGAGTAAGGTGTCTTTCATTTGTGAAGTATTTATTTGCTAGCTATGGTCAACATAAATGTATTTATAGAAAATATTACATTCATTTTCTCTTTCACTATTAGCATTTCAATGAGGAAAACATGCCCTAGTGAAGTGACTTTTAAGTTTCTAATGTCTCTGTTTAATGCTGCTATTTTAGTTCTTTGGCACAGTATGTCTCCTGGAAAGTGTAGGTACACCGACCCATGCCCCTTTTCGGGTTAGCCTTTGGTTAGAATATTCCCTCATATCCTTTAGGATGTGCCTGACATATCTGCCAACCAATTAATTAGCTTCCAGTTAATCACTTTTGGAGCTATCAGAGGCCATTATCAAGCCAACCAGAATTTTGACTTCGTAACGCATCACCTAGGCTCTTTGCCCAGGTCTGTCCAGTTATCCATTGCTACCGCCTCCATTTGGCCTCCCTGGCCCCCTCTGTGAAACCTTCTTGTGCCCTCTTCTCATCTGAGCTTTCCTGTGTTCTTGTGATTTGGTTTTTCTCCTCTTAGGTCTTGCATTCCAGCTCCAGCCTGCCCTCTAAAGGCTAATTGCCTATTTATCATCAGCTCATTCTCATCTTTGTGGTTTCAGCCCTGCCCTGGCTCTCCCTGGGCCATCTTGCTGTCCTAGCTGACTTCAGTCTTAGCTCTCTTAGCTTCTAGTCCTGGCACTCAACATTTCTATTTCTCCAGATGCTTCTTTTCTTCAAATAGTTCTCCTACCAGAATCCAGTCTTCTCAGCTACAGACCTGGAGTTTCTAAAAAGTCTTCTCTCAGTCTGATTATGAACTGATGAAATTAGGATAATATATATCACTCTTTCATTCTGAAAATGTATATACTTTAAAACAAATCAGATTCCTTTTCTTAGTTTTTAGAATGTTTATTTTTAAGCTATCATTTTCACTCTCTTCTTTCACCCTCATCAAAAGGCTCCTTATTTCCTCTTCACTTTCAGCCATAGAGTGGTATCATCTGCATATATGAATTTATTGATATTTCTCCTGGAAATATTGATTCCAAGTTGTGATTCATCCAGCCTGACATTTTCCATGATGTAATCTGCATGTAAGTTAAATAAGCAGAGTGACAGTATACTGCCTTGACATACTCCTTTCTCAATTTGGAACCAGTCAGTTGTTCCATGCCCGGTTCTAACTTTTGCTTCTTTACTTATATACAGGTTTCTCAAGAGGCAGGTAAGGTGTTTTGGTATTCCCACCTCATTAAGAATTTTTCAGTTTGTTGTGATCCACACAAAGACTTTCTCATAATCAGTGAAGCATAAATTTTTCTGGAACTCTCTTGCTTTCTCTGTGATCCAACTAAGTTGACAATTTGATCTCTGGTTTCTTTGCGTTTTCTAAATCCAGCTTACATCTAGAAGTTCTCAGTTCACATACTGCTGAAGCCTAGCTTGAAGAATTTTGAGCATAACCTTACTAGCAAGCAGGTTAAGTAAGCGCAATTGTATGGTCAAACCAATCCCGAAAAATTGCCCAAATGGATTCAGAGCATTTTCATTTTCTCATCAGAAGGAATGTTGCATATAAGCTAAAGTCGACCCTGGTGTATCTGAAGTATAGTCACCCCATGTCATGAATAAAATGGTCTCCATACATTGACCACTCCAAGAGTAGCAAGTAACGTAAGAACAATTTTGCCTCTTAAGAAACAGATCCTATGAGTTAGTGGGCTTACTAGCAAGTGGAGTTTACAACAGCACACAGATATTTATTTGTCAACTCAAGTGGTAAAAATTAAAATTTCTCATTTGTTAAAAAGTGCATTTGGTAATTATCTTTAAATCTCTGCCTCTCACTTAAGATGACAGAAGATTTTCATTGGAACCTATCTTTATGTCAATAAACTATAAAGTTGGTCCTCCTGCAGATGTTCATACCCTTTGATTTTGCCTTCTCTGTGTTCATAGTATGAAGTTTTCTCTCTTTATTCCAATGGGAGAGACTTTTGTAACTGACCTACATTAAAATTTAACATAGTATTCTTATTAGAATAGTCACTGTTTTACAGTAAAATCAGGCACAAAACACACATAATAGACATGTTTAGCATTCACCTCTGTTGAGCAACATGAACTCAGAACTATGAAAGCATTGTTATTTTATAAATAAGTTCCTTGGAGATTTTCCTCACTTAAGAATTCAGACCACAGTCTATTTGAATATGATCTCAACTGTCCCATGTATTTTCTCTTCTACATGCTCAGTGGCATTTGATAGAGAAAGCTAACAGCAGATAAAAGCGTTTCGTCCAAAATTATCCAATATAAGAAGAAACCAAGAGAATTTACTTATAGTCATTAATTAGTACTTGTTTATATGATATCTATAGTCTTAAAATTAAAAATAAAAATTTGTAAATTGCATTCAAAATGTTACTGATTATCATTGTGAAATTGTGTGATTATCATTACCATTTTATGTGTAACTTAGCTAACAAACCAAATATGATTAAAAGGGCTTAAGGTAAATGAATAAAAGCAAGGATAACTGAGTAACTGTTTTTCCAGCTAAACTCTGAGTCACCTTTCTCCCTTCTCCCAATGTCCTGCCACCTATTTGAGGCCCAGCCTTTGTTTCTTTCATGAGAAGCACTGTGGATTTTTTTATCTGCAAAATTAGCTCTGGGATTTGATGGCCCTTCATGAGTAACACAGCACCCATCTGTTCTGTTAGGCATATGCCTGATGATGTGGGAGGAGTCGTATTTACAAGAGACTGGATCGAAGAGTACTTCAAACATAACATTCTCTATATAGAGACATATATATATATATATATATATATATGTATTTATGTATGTATACAGCTGCCTCAAAGCACCATAATGGAAAATAGGTGAAATTCTAAAAATAAAGCAGCTTTAAAGTCCTCAGTGGAAAAGCATACCACCAGCTGCTTATATCTTCTTGCACGTTAGTGTCAAAGTCATTTTCTCAAAATGTGGTTTAGAGACCTCCTGCATCAGAATCAACTGGCATGAGTTAGCTGAAAATGTGGATTACCAAATGCCATCCCCAAAGACTCTGATGTTTTTCAGTCTAGAATGAGCATAGAAATGTATATTTTGGGATATATATCAAGGGATTCTTGCACTTAGTGTAACAGGAGAGAAATGGAATTAGTAATTTATGGCCTGACGGGATAAACATATTTGTGTAGAGTCTACCATTTGAGTGGGCCTTGCTTAGATGTGTTATTATTTTAGTATGTATCTAACTGCAATTTAGGAACAGAGTATCAGATACTTCTAATTAAGAAAATGTCATGATACCAGAATTTAGAGTTCAAAAATTCAGCTTTGTATTCTCTGACTTTTATTAAATGAATGAATCCAACAACAAATCTTTAAAGTCCTGAGAGGGAAAAAGCATACCACCAGCTGCCTGTATATTCTTGCATATTGGTGTCAAAGTCATTTCTCCTAGCTCTCTAGGAAGTTAAAAGCAGAGACATTATTTTGCCAACAAAGGTCCATCTAGTCAAAGCTATGGTTTTTCCAGTAGTTATATATGGATGTGAGAGTTGGACTGTAAAGAAAGCTGAGCACTGAAGAACTGATGCTTTTGAACTGTGATGTTGGAGAAGACTCTAGAGAGTCCCTTGGACTGCAAGGAGATCCAGCCAGTCCATCGTAAAGGATATCAGTCCTGGGTGTTCATTGGAAGGACTGATGCTGAAGCTGAAACTTCAATACTTTGCCCACCTGGTATGGAGAACTGACTCATTGGAAAAGATCCTGATGCTGGGAAAAATTGAAGGCAGGAGGAGGAGATGACAGAGGATGAGATGGTTGGATGGCATCACCTACTCAATAGACATAAGTCTGAGCAAGTTTTGGGAGTTGGTGACATACAAGGAAGCCTGGCGTGCTATAGTCCATGGGGTTGCAAAGAGTTGGACATGACTGGGTAACTGAACTGAACTGATAAGAAATAAGTTGTATCAAACATACTCACATAGAACCAGATCTAAAATCTGGGAATAAGAATTGTATTGGTTTCTGTATCTCTAGTATCTTCTGGCTATGAAAGTTAGGTAGGTCATTAGATCTGAATGTGGTCATTAGATCTGAAGGTAGGTAAGTAGGTGGTAGGTAGGTAGTTGATGGATAGAAAGCCAGAAAGAAAGCAAGAAAGACAAACAGAATAAAAGAAAAAAAAAAGGTCCAGTTTGTGGAATTATGGATTTATGGAGTGACTATGGTATTATCACAGATTTTTCTTAATTGATCCTTTGGTATGTGTAGTGCAATAACAGATATTCCTGACAGTGACTGTGAAACATTATCAATTTCTGAAGCAACGTTCGAAGAGAGTAAAATATATTCAGTAAAGGTAGAGTGTTAAGTTTACTGTTTTTGTCTCACAAAGAGGCCTTATTCAGATAAGGTGCTTATTGAAAGTCTGTTGAATAATATTATTAAAACTTGTCAATGTATGTGTCATTTATAGAGTTAGTTTTAATTTAATTGATATATTCTATAAGAAAAGATACTTTGTCATGTTCAGATGATAACCTCAATAGCAAAACTATCTGAGTTCCTACTGTGCCACTAACTAGTTATGTAACTATGAACAAGTGACTCTACCTGTTACTGTCTCACTAGTTCATTTTCTAAACTAGTAACAATAGTATCTTATAGGGCTGTTAAGGAATAAGTTAATTAACAAATTGAAAATAAGCACTTAAAAATATTAGTTACTTTATTAGTCAGAATGAATCAGTTACCAGTGAAACTATTATATAGGACTTTCTTTAAGATTGCCCAATAAAGAAAAAAAATCTAGAATGTTTAGTTAAGGATATATAATGAATAATCGTTTAATATAAGGATCTCCCAATATTGCAAGGGACATATTTACACACACACACTGAGAGAGACCCAGTGTTGTTAATCTGAACTTAAAATTTAACTGGACATCCTGTATTCATTCATTCAGCAGCCATATTTTCAGTCTGCCTTTGCCTTCTTTCCCCTGGAATCTCTGCTCTAACTGAACTAAGTTGTTATATTGATATAGTGATGATTTAGTCAATAGATAATGTTTTAAATTAATTGCTCATCTATAATTGTTTTTCATTGTGCCTATATACCAGATGAATATATATTAGAAATCCAATACTTTATTAAACCCAAGAGAAATATGCTTAAATTGACTTCTACTTCAAAATTATTAATCCATATTTTGTATGGACAAAGAGAAACTATTCTTCTTTCTGACTTTTCTACATTTAGTGGATTTTGGGGGGTAAGATGAACCCTTAGAGATCCACACTTAGAACAAAGCAATAAATGCTGAAGTCAGTCTCTTTCAAATATATAAGACTCAGTATGATAGTTTTCATCTTGGAAATGGGTGTAAGTTGTTAGAAATGTCCCTGAGTGACTAACTCTTGATGACATTAAGGATACTGTGTCTACAGTTTGTAGAAATTATCACTAGATGGTGTCTAAAATACTCAAAGACTTTTTGTTCAGAGAGTTCATATTATAAAAAGACATTGTCCTTAGAACCTGACTTGATTCCCTAAATGAGGAGATGATACCCTACCCACCTGCAGCATCGAGTTGTTCATTTGAGAAATTTGGTAAATGCTCATTCCACAGACTTGTTGGAAGACTGAGTTAGCTGAGTATGAAATATATATGTATAGGTCTAATGGGATTACAGAATTAATGTTCTCATGGATTTTTGGTAATTCTTTCATTTGGATAGCACAGTAACAGATATTTCTAACAATGACCATGAGATACTAGTAATAGAAAACACAATTCAAGGGGCTTGGAACAGACTTAGTGCCCTCTGTGTGTTTTCTTCCCTGCCTCTGCTTCAGCATTAAGGCAGAAACCCTAGAGGTTAGCAGTAGTGGAACCAACTTTGATCCCATATCCTGTGGCTGTATTATATTTAATCACAAGACAAATTAAGGAAGAAATGCAGGGTACTTTGTGTCTCTAGCTTTCATTCAGATTATTTCATCTTTTTCAAAATTTGCCTAGACTCCTGAGTTTTCCCACAATAGTTCTACTAAAGTGTCTGGAAAAATGCCGTAAATCTCCTCTTCCTCACCCATTTGTGAGATTATCCATTGTTTTATCAACCGATCTTTCCTTCTAGGATGTCTCTCTTCCTTTGAGGCGTAATCCCAGGCTAACCTAGCATGCGTAGTAGGAGCTACCAGTATAGTCCTGCATTCAGTCATCACAGCTGCGTTCTTCAGGGGAGAGGCCAGAACTTTTTGATAAAAAGGGAAGCACCTTGTTGGAGTTGTGGCAGAGAAGGTAGAGACAGAGCAGGAGATATTTCTTTAATCTGCATTTGTAGAGCAAGCACACCGTAACGTATGACAAAAGAGAGTCTTTTGGGAGAAACTGAAAACTCCCAGCCACCTTGGAGTCACCATTCCACTCTCAGGTGTGAAACTGAGAGGCTAGATACAGACTGTCCCTAACCAATCAAAGAGCAGTTCTCTGAGTGGAGAAGAAAAGCCCAACATGCTTTGCTCTTTAATGAGCTCACTGTTCATTTAAAGGGACACTTTTTCTATCTGCCAAGCCACACTAACAAATGAGAAGATGGCCAATATTTAAGAAAAATTCATGTTGAAATGCCTTAAGTAGAAAAATCTGTCTACTAGATTGTCTTGGGATAATTTTTGTTGTTGGCTTTGGAGGTCTGTAGGATAACAGTAGAAAGAGTTGTTCTGCCTATTATTCAGGTCTTGAAAAAAGTAAAACTGGAAACTACAGCACTTGAAAAATTTAATGTATAAATAATAGCATGAATTAAAATGTAAATTAGCTTTAAATATAGAAAGTATAGAATCTCTTTAGGAAGGTTTTTTCTTTGAGTTTTTTTTAATATACTAAAATTTGTTTATATAGAACACAAATTTATTTATTTCCAAGGTGGGTTTTTAAATGGATCAAATAAATGCAAAACATATTAAAGAAATCTATCATATTTCTTAGCATTTCCTTTATAATTTTGAAAAGTTTACCTACTTTTCAATGGCTCCAAGATAAATTAGAAGCAGCAGTTATTTCCTAGTGAAAGTCAAATAAATGAGGCTTATTACTTTTCTACCACTGAACAAATACACATACTCTAATACACCAAATACACATAGAATCACAAAGAAAATGGAAACATGAACAGTACCTCCCAAGCAGCTCCAAATGAGATAAGTCTCTCACAGAACTAAGATTTTATAATTTTGCATCACATTTTACTATAGTCCCTTGAGTCTTTAGCTGCTTTTAGAACCTTCCCCTTATTGATGTTGAATGTGTATCTCCTTAAAATCCCCACCTGTCTGAGATTCACTGGCCTTGGCGATAAGGTATGATTCCAAAGTAATGTCTTAAAATGAAGTGTTTAGAAAAGTTAGCCTTAAAATGAATGAAGAAGTAGAGAAATCCCTTGGGAGGTGACCTGCCTCTTCTGGAAGTCTTATTTTTAAAGTAGAGGTAAATCATCACAGAAATGGGGGGGGGGGAATGTCTACCTTTCTTATCGATATGTGTCTAGTACCCGGGGAGGAAAAGTACCACAACTGTGCCTTAAGATAGTATCTGATCCAGACCAAACCCAGAATGATCCTCCACAGAAACAAAGATTTGATCACATTGTACACAACCTCTCCCAGGAGCCATATGTTGTGTTCCAAGTTGCCAGTCCAGGAGAGAGAAGTCTCCTGGGTATTTAACATCATTATCCAGAAGCTTCAATTCAGGCTACTCAGGAGGGAATGACCCAAAGAATGATGATCATTGGTTCTCATTTCAATAATTTTCATCATGCTATCTTACGAGATTTTTAAACAAAAATATGTACTTTTTTACAGTATTACTCAGTATCACCCACTCATTCAGGAGATATCTTATTGAGTGACTTCTAGCCTCAATAAGAGGATACAGAGGTGAAGAAGAAAGACAAAGTTTATGCTCTTGTGAAGTTTATAGCTCATAAAGACGAAGCTATATACAAGAAATAAAAGAAAAGAGAAAGGACTATTCTGAGAAAATAGAAGACCATGAGAACATACAGTGGAAATCTGCTCTGGCGTGGGGATCAGGGAAGACTCCTGTGAACATGTTTGAGCTGAGACCTAGAAAGAAGCAAGAGTTAATTGTACCTGCAAGTAGGAGTAGGGAGGTGGAATTAAAAAAAAATGTTCCAGAAAGAACAATATGCATAATGCTTGAGGTGAAAGAAGGCATGAGAAACTGAGAGAAGTTTAGTTCCTAACAGTTTAAATGAAGCTTTATGTGTGTTACCCTATGTAATCGCTGCATATCATTTTCCATAAGGTGATAACATAAAAGTATAATGAATTCAAGAAGCATAATGGAATAGTTGTACTAATAAATGACCCCATTTCAAGAAATATACAAATATTTATTATGCATTAAATTAAAGGATTATCATCATTTTTTAAATGTAGCTGGTTTATTTCTGAATCCTCTAGCTAAGAAAAATTGAAAACATGCCATTTAATATTAAAACTGAAAAGTTTCTATAATAAGAGTTGGAGAAGAGAATTCACATCATGATTCTAGCATAAGAAAGCTGAATTAATCAGCATAGCTTTGTCGAGACTTACAAATTATATCAACATGAGGGTGAACTTTGCTCCCTGTTCCCCCTTAAGTTGCATGAAGTCTAGAATAAAGCACTTTATTTATATAGATGCTCAAATGAATTAAATATTGATGAGAATTCTGATGTGGGATTCAGTTTAGACATTCCTAAGGTCATATTGGTTTGAGAAATTCATTCTAATTTCATAAGCCCAATTTAGAAACATCAATAGTCTTATAGTCTCTGATAAAAAGCAATATCATAGAAAAATAAATCTCCATGACTTTTGTCCTGTGAAAGATCTGGTACTGGGAGGGGTCACTCACTCAGCCAGCAGGATTTAACATGCTGGGACTTCAAAATATCAGTGGTGTGGCCAGTCTGACCAAGGCTGGAGAAGGCTTTGTCTTCTGAGGATTTATTGACTGGTGAGGAGGTGAAATGCCAAAATAGTTTCCAAGTACTGTGGTTCAAATTCTAGCTCTGCTTCTTACTATCTTTATTAACAGTGCAAATGAATTCACCACCCCAGAGCTCCTCATCCTCAAAATGAGGCATCCTTATTTTAAGGGAATTTTGTGGAGGTAAAATGAGAGGACATGTGGGAAAGTCGTCCCCAAGCCACCTGGTACATAAGTAATGCCTTTTCCCCACATGGAATCCAGTGGACAGAATTATAGCAAGGGCCGTTCTAGATTGCTTGAAGGCACACTTGCTTTTTGTGGTGTCTAACTTGTAGAGTTGATTATAACAGGGTAATGATTACCGTGAGTGTAGTGAAGTAGCCTGGCCTACAGTTTGATAAAGTTTCTTTCCATTACTTTTAGAATGACGTGGTCATTAATTCCCACTAAAGTGTGGGGGAGGGGGGAATTAAAATACTGGGTACAGTATGCCCATTGGTCTTCAAGAAAAAGCAAGATTTATTTTCATTTTGTGAATCAAAAATGAAAAATGGGAAACAAGCGCCATTCTTTTCTCAATGGAATGGCTGCATCTAATTTCCTTGCGTGCATCTGTGTTTGTGTTTAATGGCAGGTGTAATTATGCACCTGCAATGCATGGCTCTGCTAATTTTAGTAAAATTGATTAAACTATTTAGAAAATACATAACAAATTACTCTTTTAGAATGAGTAAATGTAAATGCTGAAACCTTTATAACTATCAAATTTCTGGTCTATTTCCATGCAGTAGCTGCACACAGCTTTTATGTTCAACAGTGCAGCCTAGACGCTTTTCAGTGGATTCAGAAGCTTGCCCTGTGTTCTGCTGTGGAGAGTGGCATGGAGTGAGCCAGCGAGCCTCTTTCCTCCCAGAAACAACTGTTCAAGGAAAGGAAAATTTTGTTCTTGTGTCAGAAAGATAGCCATACAGGTTAAGAGAAGAGACCCCTTTTGGTCTGACTACTAGATTAAAATGGAGTCCCAGTACAACTCAGACTTCAGATCACTATTTTAGTATATCCTACAGAGAGTGCAACTGTCCAGAGGTAACTGGTAGGTCACAGGAAATTGTATCAAAGATCTAGACACACTTTTTTCCCCAAAAATCTTATCTAGGTGTCACATGCCAACTGTTAATATTTTAATAATTTTGAATTACTCTTATACATTGCTATAGATCAATTTGGAAATAAGACAAAAAAATTTTTTAAGAAGGTATCAGCATGTTCTGGGGCTGATGCCCTAAACGACCTAAAAATATGATTTATGGAACTAGTAGCTGTTCAGGCCTGAGCATTCTAAAACTCTACCTTGTTTGATATCTTGGCTTTCCCCAGTGAGCGTGCCCAAGGCCAGACCCCTCTGGAGGATCACTTAGTCCCCTTGAGCATTGTTGAATGTCATGCTCAAACACACTCTTAACTACTTACCTAGTTGTCTTAGAGCATATTTCAGACTATTTCTAAGACAAAAATTGCATATATTTGGAACAAACAGTGTCATACTGTTTGTATGACAGTATCAACACTGTTGTTGACAACAGTGTCAACAGTATAGGGCATCGTTTAAAATTTTTCATTAATAATCACTATACTACAAAGCATCAGGCCTCAGAGGCCACTTCCGCATGGCTTTTCTCTGTTTCTTGAAGTTTTCCTGACTATTTCATACAAATACTTAGAAATAAAAGATTTCTTTTTAAATTATTATTGGCATTAATAAAATCTTGCTCTGTCTATTTAGTCTGTGTGACTCAGAAATTTAAAGCAAATATTTCAAAAATCCTGACTGAAAATGCTTCAGTTTTAAACAGGGAATGTGTAAATTCAAATTCTGGTTGTATTTGCTCAATATTGCAGTTTCTTTGTCTAAGGTTTAACTCTTCCCCCCTGCCCCTGCCCTGCCCACATATGGGAATGTACTTTTCATGGAGAATTCTCAATTAATCAAAAGTACCAATTGTTAAATAAGATTTCCTAGTTCTATTTTGAATTCTATTCAAATGATTATTAGAATGATTTTAATTTTAAATGAAAACTAATATTAAACTTAGTGTAGAATTTTTTCTGTTTAACTCTGGATTTTAAAGAAATACCATATAGATATGTTATGAAGGCCAGGCACATTCTAAAGGTTATGCCAATGGATTACAAGATTGTCTTTCTAATTATGTTCAATATGGGACAGACTGCTAATTGATCTTACTGAAATGATCCTCTTAAAGGTTTTAATTTAATTAAATAGCAGTTTTGTTTAATCCATTTCAGATAAAACTTTATTTTTTAATTAAATAGGAAAGTCATTTAGCAATCTTACACGAATTCTTTTCTGAGAAGTTCTTTCATAAGAAAAAGAAATCACTGATTTCTCCATATGTAAAGAAGAAAAACAATTTTCAAATACTGCTTTAGAATTCTTCCTCTCATGGTTTATGGGGGCACATCAACAAACTTTAATAAAATTTTGGGCTAATAAGTCCTGCAAATCTGATATTACAACTGAAAGTTCTTTCTAATATTTTGTTATTGAAAATGGTTTGTGTCATCTCTAGTTAGAACTTCTCTGGTAATAAGTGGTCAACAGGTAGATACCAGCTAAATCACAATTTCAAATAGTAACCAGACATTTGCCTGAAAGTACAGTTATCTTTTAGCAAAATTCCATATTGCAAAGACATCTAATCAAATCTTGAAAACAAGTGTGCAAAACAAGTATTTTATACAAAAAGATCGGCTTAGTACATGCATTATTATTTTTAAAGTGATTGTTATATACTGAATTGTGTCTCCCCCAATCACAGATTCATATGTTGTTGTTTAGTCACTCAGTCATGTCTGACCCTTTGTGACCCCTTGGACTGCAGCATGCCAGGCTTCCCTGTCCTTCACTATCTCCTGGCGTTTGTGCAAACTCATGTCCATTGAGTCAGTGGTACCATCCAACCGTCTCATCTTCTGTTGTCCTTGTCTCTTCTTGCCCTCAATCTTCCCCAGCATCAGAGTCTTTTCCAATGAGTTGACTTTTCGAATCAGGTGGCCGAAGTATTAGAGCTTAACTTCAGCATCAGTCCTTCCAGTGAAAATTCAGGGTTGATTTCCTTTAGGATAAACTGGTTTGATCTCCTTGTAGTCCAAAGGACTGTCAAGAGTCTTCTCCAGCCCCACAGTTTGGAAGCATCAATTCTTTATTACTCAGCCTTTTTGATGGTCCAATTATCATATCTGTACATAACATTGGAAAAAGAATAGCTTGACTACGTGGACCTTTGTTGGCAAAGTTTCTGCCTTTTAATACTGTGTCTAGTTCCTCAGTCCATGGAATTCTCCAAACAGGAATACTGGTGTGGATATCCATTCTCTTCTCCAGAGGATCTCCCCAACTCAGTCATCGAATCTGTGTCTCCTGCATTACAGTCAGATTCTTGGCTCTCTTAGCCACCAGGGAAGCTTCATAGATTTATATTAGAAGTCCTAACTTCTAGTATCTTAGAATGTGACCGCATTAAGAAATAGGGACTCTTAAAGAAGTAATTAAAGTGAAATGAGGTCATATGTAAAAATCCTAATCAAATATGACTGGTGTCTTTATGAGAAGAGGAAATTAGGACACAGGCATACTCAGAGGAAAGACCACGTGAAGACACAGGGAAAAGTCGGCCATCTGCTGACATCTTCATCTCAAACTGTAGCCTCCAAGATTATAAGAAAATTAATTTCTCTTGTTTATGGCTCCTAATCATAGGTATTTCTTTGCTACAGCAGCCCTAGCAAACAAAGTTATTGAAACTGGTCCACCTGTGGCAGCATTTTTTGAAGTGACAAGGTTTGGGAAAAGTAGAACAATGGTTGGAGT
>SJYC01076771.1:0-44745 GCA_006408675.1 Madoqua kirkii
ATTGATCCAATAAAATAATTTGAAAAAAATATGGAAAACATTTTCTCTGAAAAGAAAATTGATTAAAGAATTAAATTGGCTGAAAGCAATTTAATTGCTTAAGCCAAAGCTTAATTGGCTCAAAGCCAATTAAGTAAATGCTTTCTTCTGAAAACATCAATGTTAGCATAATGCTGATAAAATACTTGGATTCAAAACATCTTTGGGGTCCAGAAATCTTATATTCTACATGACCAAAGCCATGCATCAGTGCGTGCAAATGAATCAACTGGGCATCCTGTTAAAAGGCAGATTCTGAATCAGCACATCTTGGAGTGAGACTGGATACTCTGCAGTTCTAACCAGCTCTCAGGTGATGCCATGTTATACTGGTTCAAGGATCTCACTTTGAGTAGAAAGGTACTGTACTAGAATTTCTTGTGGAATCAAATTTATATCTTCATCAGGCAAACTAATGAGCCAGTGCTCAGCCCTAATTTTTTGAGAAAATACGATTAACACAGGTTGAGTGAAGTAGCAAAGGGTGCAAGGGACACAAGAGTAAACTCATGGTGGCAAAAACCCAGTCTTCTTCATACAGTTACAAAGAAAGAGACAACTCCTCTTCTTAATAAACATGATTTTTGCTGAGTAATGAATGTTGAATGTTGTGTTGGCATTTGATATGGTATGTAGTTGTGGGATATTGAAGAAAGCTAGTTGGAGGGATAACACCAATATTCTCAAGAAGGTAGGGTAGAAAAATTAGAAAGAACTTGTATCTTTGGAGATACTAATGAGCCCCTCAATTAACCAGCCCTGGAGAACCCCTATTTTAACATCTCATGTTATGTGAAATAATAAATGTCACGATATATTTAAACCATTATGGATTGAGTTTTTCAGTTACTTAGAGCTCCAAGCATCACTGAGCTAGAAAGTAGCAGTTTTCACGATCAAAAACCACAGATTCTGATTCCTGTTCTGTCTCTTTCTTCCTACTTCAGATTTTTCCATGCTGCCTTGTATTAGATCACATTGCAATAAACTACAAAGGGACCGGGTTCTGAACTTCAACATCTGTGCCCTGAAAAGTGCCTGTCTCAGGGTATTATATGTGGTGGGTGCTTAGCACATAGACATTAAGTGAATGAATAAGTGATTGAATTTTTAGGTATTACTGGACAGACGGAAAAAGCAAATGAAATGCTGATATTAAGGAAAGTTTATTAAAACATTTTTCTTGGCAATCTTATATAAAGTTTGATTTAAAGTAAGCTAAAAAGAGTAATGTTAAAGGACTATATTGTTCTTAAAAGTGATTGAAAATTAACTGAGAGAGGATATTTCCCAGAAAATGGCTACAATATCTTTGAGAACCATATACCATGAAGAATTTAAGTTATAGCATGTCTGACTCAGGCCAATTAAGAGTGAAGTATAGTTACAAATTTTGCATTGCTCTTAGAAGGTTTGCCTGGTACAAACACTGAGGCTAATCTTTGTGGAAATAATCTCTAAATCCTAGAAATTGGGTTATAGGCCATCATTAACAACTCAAAGCAAGTAAAATTTTAATGCACCCCATATAAATGAAAACATTAAAATTAATTATTCAAGTTTAATCTGCTTTTCAGCTTTACAGAAAGATGTAAGTTTAAATTGAGCAATGCTGTTGTGTCATTTGAACTGTAATCTTGCAAGTGATTTAAATATTGAAATAAGTTTTCAAGTTTTTCTTATTTGGGTGATAATGGGATGATTTGTCATTTTCCCCTATGTTAGCTAGTAATTGGTTCCACAGTATACCATAAAGAAGAAAGTCCTCATGAGACAGGTTAATAGGAACCTTAACACCCAACTGTTTCTTCTAAAGAACACATCTCTTCAGCTTCAAATTTGAATATACTCTTAAATAGACAAATACATAATTTGCATTTACATTAAACATGTTATTACAGGCTTTGTGAGACAAAATGCAGGCGTGTAGCTAAACCTTTTGTGCAATCTTGAAATTGTTAAATCAGTAGGAATATTTACATCAAAATATTACTTCATATCTTATTCCAAAGGATAAGATTTTATGATACATTAATATTTGGACTCAATTTGTGCTATCCAATATCTATTTGTTCTTAAATTCATAAATGACTAAAATAAACATATATTTGCAAAAGGTGCTTAATGTTCCACCCTATACATTACTGCATGTTATAACAGCATAGTTTCTACAATTTATGAAGTCTTAAGACATAAAGAATGAATATGTCAGATGTTTCTTTAGCTCATTTTAAAAATCTACTTCTCTTTCAATTTTATTATCTTTAAATACACTTACTTTGTATTAGACTGTTCCTTAAATTTTTAAAAATTATTTTAATGCATATTTTTATTGAATAATTCTTTAAATTCCTTGGTGCTCCATAGTTTTCAAAAGTTTCACACAAATGGTTTCATGTTGTTGTTGTTTGTTCACTTGCTAAGTTGTGTCTGTGGACTGTAACATGCCAGGCTTTCCTGTCCTTCACTATCTCTGGAAGTTTGATTAAATTCATGTCCATTGAATCAGTGATGCTATCTAACCATCTCATCCTCTACTACCCTCTTCCTTTTGCCTTCGGTATTTCCCAGCATCAGAGCCTTTTCAAATGAGTCAGTTCTTCACATCAGGCAGCCAAAGTATTGGAGCTTCAGCTTCAGCATCAGTCATTCTAAAGAATATTCAGGGTTGATTTCCTTTAGGATTGACTGCTTTGATCATCCTTTCAGTCCAAGGGACTCTCAAGAGTCTTCTCCAGCACCACAGTTCAAAAGCACCAGTTTTTCAGGGTTCAGCCTTCTTTGTGATCCGACTCTCACATCCATACATGACTACTGGAAAAACCATAGAATTGACTAAACAGACCTTTGTCAGCAAAGTGATGTGTCTGCTTTTTAATATTTTGTCTAGGTGTTCTTGCCTGGAGAATCCTAGGATGGGGGAGCCTGGCGGGCTGCCATCTATAGGGTTGTACAGAGTCGGACATGACTAAAGTGACTTAGCAGCAGCTAGGTTTCTCATAGCTTTTCTTGCAAGGAGCAAGCAATTTTTAATTTAATGGCTGCAGTCACTGTCCATAGTGATTTTTTGAACCCAACAAAATAACATTTGTCACTGCTTCCACTTTTTCCTCTTGTATTTGCCGTGAAGTGATGGGACTGGATACTGTGATCTTAGTTCCTTGACTGTTGAGTCTTCTGCCAGATTTTTCGTTCTTCTCTTTCACCCTCATCAACAGGCTCTTTTGTTCCTCTTCACTTTCTGCCATTAAAGTGATATCATCTGCATTTCTGAAGTTGGTGATATTTCCCTCGGCTCTTTTGATTTTAGTTTGTGATTCATCCAGCCCGGTATTTTGTATGATGTATTCTGCATAGAAGTTAAATAGACAGGGTGACAACATTCAACCTTGTCATACTCCTTTCCCAATTTTGAACCAGTCCGTGGTTTCATGTCTAGTTCTAACTATTGCTTTTGCAACACAGGCCTGCATACAGTCTTCTCAAGAGACAGGTAAGGTGGTCTGGAATTCCCATTTCTTTCAGAACTTTTCAGTTTGTTGTGATCCACATAATCAAAGGATTTAGCGTAGTCAATGAAGCAGAAGTGGATCCTTCCTTCCTTCCTTTTTCTGTAACTCTTGCTTTTTCTGTGATCCAGCAAATGTTGGCAATTTGATCCCTGGTTCCTCTGCCTTTTCTAAATCTAGCTTGTGCATCTGGAAGTTCTCAGTCATGTACTGCTGAAGCCTAGCTTGAAGGATTTTGACATAACCTTCCTAGCATGTGAAATGAACACAATTGTAGGGTAGTTTGAACGTATTTTTGCATTGCCCTTCTTTGTGATTAGAATGAAAACTGACCTTTTCCAGTCCTGCGGCCATTGTTGAGTTTTCTAAATTTTCTGACATATTGAGTGCAGCACTTTAACAGCATCATCTTTTAGAATTTGAAATAGCTCAGCTGGAATTCTATCTCCTCCACTAGCTTTGTTCATAGTAATGCTTCCTAAGGCCCACTTGAATTCAAACTCCAGAATCTCAGGCTCTAGGTGAGTGACCATACCACCATGGTTATCCAGGTCATTGAGATCTCTTTTTGTATAGTTCTTTGGTATATTCTTCCTACCACTTCTTAATCTCTTTGGCTTCTGTTAGTTCCCAGCCATTTCTGTCCTTTATTGTGCCTGTCCTTCCATGAAATATTATTCCCTTGGTATCTTTAAATTTCTTGAAGACATCTCCAGTTTTTCCCATTCTATTGTTCGTCTCTACTTCTCTGCATTGTTCATTTAAGGTCTTTTTAAATGATTCCATATAATCCCACAAGAACACTTTTTTCTCCTTGACTGCTTTTTAACTGTTTTTAAAAATACAAGTAATTTTTTTCCTTATTCCACCTGAAATTAGAAATTGTTGGCATTTACACCATGACTGTTTATTGATATCCTTAGATAGTATTTTGGTAAAGAAATGTAAAAGAATTAGAATGATATTTCTCTAATATAACTGTTTTGGTAGGGAATGTGATTTATGTGTTTATTTAGACCTTTCCTATACTGATTTTGCTGACAGAAGTAGTTAGCTTTATAGCTAGGTCAATCACTGGGACAGCTATCATTTTATATGTGCTCTTTGTCTATGTGTAACTGACTTACTGTATCTCATTGCAAAGTTAACCATATTGAGGGTCAAGATTCCTTTAAAAGAGAATGATCACTTTAACCCTGTAAAAAGTATCCCTCTAAAAGTTGAAGAGATGCAAAGAAGAATTGATTTAAAGTAGTCAATAAACCTGTTCCCTTATAAATGTAACCCCCTCTGGACTTAACTCAATGGCTGCCATTTAGAGTGCTAGATTGTAATAAGAAATGAGTTTGACCTGACATTTTATTCCTTAATTCAGCAAACTATCTCTGGAGAAATGGCCCATAAGAAAGCAATCTTTTTAATCCATATTTCCTTTGGGTGCATATAAATTTGAGTCATTCCCTATCCATTCAAGTCTCCTAAATTATTAAAGCAATTGATATCTGAGTATAAGGCTCAAATGAGGTTAAAACCTAAATGCCCCTCTCTATATGTAAACGGTATATTGTATATTGTACTGAAACAGCATTTTACAAACCATTATCCTTAGAAAGCGAATGCTGAAGGAAATACATGAGATTATAAAAGCAAAGCATCTTTTTTGCTCAAAGTTAGATCTACGGTTTGATACACTAATACTCATTATGAATATTGGAGAAGGGCTATTAATTGCCATGTTCCCCACACTGATTTGGCCAAGGAGCCCTTGCTTGTAAAGCACTTTTGCCAGCCAATTACTCCTCACAGCAGCCCCAGCACCTCCCAAGAAGGTCTTACCAGAAAGTTGACTAACACAAGTTCCAAGGAGTCAGGAACAGAATCAAAGTTTCAGCTAGAACCAACATGATTAGCCTATTTCAGGTTTCTCATTCAAATTTATGTTGCCAAGAAATCAGATGAAAATAGGTCTTGCATATCCAACCCTTCACTCGTAATTACTTAAAAACCCAAAGAAAGTGTGTTAGACTCCCTGTGTTATATCCATCTTCTACATTTCAAGAGAGAAATGAGAATCTTTGCAATGTACATTCTAACGAGCCCCAGGACAGAGTTTCCCTTTACCTTTTGGAGATTCAAAGTTTTGTAATTCCAGAGTTAGGAAGTTTCTAACACTACTGGAGAAAGGCTAGCCTCAGAAGACCTTGACAGTTCTTTGAATGGGGAGTTTTATGAGCATCCCCAACTAATTCCAGCTGAAGACAGAGGCCATCATAAGGAGTGAGAAGAATCATGTGCTGATGGTACTTTATGATTCTTGGGAATAGAACAAGGTTGAGCACAAGGACAAATGTGAGAGTTAGGACAGCGGTGAAGAGATGGAACATTTTATTCATGCCTCTCTAACCTACCAGTGTGTTAAACCCAGAGAGATTAAAGGAACCAAACACTGCTTTTGTCTTTAACAGAATTAGTCAGCTTGGGGAAATAGGGGTTAAAATACCAGGAGGTTTTCTAAGCCATCATTGCTTCATGAATCACAACAAAGATTTGTACGGTTGCCTAATAAAGCAGATGCTATATTAGACAACGGTTATAAGAAGTATTAGATGTAAGAGTCTCATGTCTAAGTGTAGAGCGAGAATTTATACTCAGTGAGATGCAAAACAGTGCAGGTTACTTATGCTGATTGCCAATTGCATACTTTAGATAACCATGCCATAAAAATCCCAGAAGAAAATTGTAACTATGGACTTCAGAGAAAAGGAGGAATTTTGTTGAACATAAAGAGTAGGGGCTTCCCTGATGGGTTCAGATGGTAAAGAATCTGCCTGCAATGCAGGAGACCCAGGTTTGATCCCTGGGTTGGGAAGATCCCCTGGAGAAAGGAATGGCAACCCACTCCAGTATTCTTGCCTGAAGAATTCCATGGACAGAGGATCCTGGAAGGCAACAAAGCATGGGGTCACATAGAGTCAAACATGACTGAGTGACTAACACTTTCACTTTTCGAAAGAGTAAGGATAATATATGCACAATTAAGTCTGACTTTTCATCCCATAGACAGGTTTTCATATGATGGTCAGAGAAAGATGACGTCTATGATGACTCAGAATGGAGTAAAACAAATCTTCTTTGAGAATGTGTTATTTGTTCCCCTGGATTTATATGGAACCTTTTTTTGGAAGTGACACAATTTATGATCAATATTAAGAAATGACAAAATAAGTAACCATTGAAAAGAAAATAACAGCATGAATTCACTTTGTATTATTTTTATTTGATGTCCTATTACCCAGTATGACATTTTTCCCATCATTTTTTCCAAAAGCATGGTTCATTATATATTTCCTGTGCAATGAATGCAATTCCCACATGTGTTACACATTTCTTTTAAAAACAAAATTTTAAAAAGAAGCTTGAAATTTATACTGGTATGTCACAGCGTGTTTCTATTCCTAAACTGTTGCGTGAAACTCTACATTTAAGTATGATTTTGACCCTCACAAGAATAAACATAGCTGCCTATAAAGGATGCTTCCAACTTTATGAAATTTAAAAAAAAATTCAGAGGTTGTGATCCTTATGAAATCACAGAGTTTTTTTTATAGGTTTATAAAGTGAAAACTTCTGAAAAGTTAATAAATATAATTACTCTCACTGAACCTTTCTATGGACCATACTGAGTAACAAATGGAAGAACAGGTTCATCAGTAGCAAAGTTGTACATAGCAGTCTGAAGCATCATGTCATGCTTTCTATTTGTACAGCAGTTTAGATTTACAAAAAGAATACCGTGAACCTTGACGATAGAGCCTAATGGCATCTAAGAGAGGAAGAACAGCAATAGATTTTTTGAGCACTTTGTGCATTGATCCTCGTAAAAACGCTGTGAAAGATGCTGAGCAAATACTGTCATCCTCACTGCCCTCATCATTTTGTACATGAGGAAAGTGAGACTCACAACGATTAAGGATGAAGTCTAATGTTACAGAGCTACTAAGTAATAAAGGAAAGAATCAAGCCTGGGTCTTCCAGTGGCCGCATCCAGTACTACCTGAGGACAACCAGCCCATGTGGACTCTGAATTTCTGCAGGGTTCCCACAAGCTTGTTTCCATAAAAGTAATGTTTTAGATAACTTTAGGCTTGAATGACAAGGTGTCAGGCCTGGCCTTCCTGCCCCCAACCCCACTCAGTTTTCCTGAGAAAGAACAGATTTGAATAGAATGGTCTAGTTATGGATCCACTTTCTCCCACAAAAGCTGTGACTCTAGACAGCCAAATTCAGCTATTAGGTACTGTTTCCTCATCTGTTTATTTATAATTTGTTAAAGAAGATATCTGCTAGCTCCTTCAGAGGACTGTTGAGAGGATTAAATTTGGCTTTTTATATAGAAATGTTTAGGGTAGTTTAAGACTCCTGCTGTTGGCGCTGTCTATGACCACTACCCATCTTGATGTACTCTTTATATAACTGCAGTTGGGTAGCCTTCAGCAAGAAGTATAGCAGTTCAAGCAGAACAGATAACTTTACCGCAAATGGATTACAGGTGTCACACACCACTCCTTTACTGTAATAACTTCCACAATGCCCTTTTTGTTTACTTAAGTTTCCTTTGTTCCTGATATAATATTTTGAGCCCCGGTAGGATCTCGTATTTCTACTTTTCCTTCAGTTAACTGTAAAAAGGTTTATTATCTTTCCAAAATAGTAAGCTTCAGAAGTTCAAGGATTCTGGCCTGCTAAAGTGTAATATAAAGCAAGATAGATCAGAATTCAGGGGGCCTGCGTTTTAGTCTTAGCCCTACCAACCAGTACAGAAGTCTTCAGCAGGTTCTTTTTTAAATAAGAAGATTGGACAAATAATCTGAAACCTTTTCAGCTCTAATAATCTTAGGATTTTAAAATCATCTGTTATCTCATCTATTCTTAATACAAAGTCTTTACACTCAATATCTGTTGAACTAGACGAATTGCAGCACCTATCAAATGTGAAACACAATAGGGAATATAAATTCAGAACATTCATTTCCACACATTTCATAACAATGGGATCACAAAAGACTTAAGGTAAAAGGAAATAAATGAGATGAGCTTCATTAGAGCTAACCAGGGTTTTGGTGTGCCTGAAGATAAACTGGTCTTATGCTAAAGTTTGGCTTAAACATCCTCCTTTGACTACAGATCTCATCACTTGCCATTTAGAGCAAATTTGCTCTGCGAACTGTAACACACATGGTAATAAACAGATTTGTGAGATGACAAAAGTAGAGGAGAAATGCAGTTTCCAGAAAAGCTGTAATTCTAAATGAAACTCTCAAGGCTGTTGCCACAATTTTAACATTTACTTCCAAAGAGAACTTCTGTTATTTGTATGAATCTTTTCACTTCTTAGAAGCTTTTCAGCCTGGTTCATCTTTTTGATAGAAGTTCCGTGAGTTTTTAGTGCGGATGAAAACTTTATCTTCCTCACTCTGTTTCAACACCAGGCAACCGTATTCCTATGTATGTACTCTTGTGATATTCCACACTGTACATTGATAATATTCATTATTATTTGCTTCATTTAAGCCAAGTGATTTTCTTCATACCATACTGAGAATTTTGTTAGGAAACTATGCATTTTGGGTATAAAAATAATTTTTAATTTTCATTTTAGGAATCAAATATTTTTATTTAGTTGATTCCAAGTCCTTATTTGTAATCTTTGGGGAAAAAATGACTGAGCTATACCTAGAAAAGAAACTTAGGAGTAAATTCGAAACTAAAAAAGCTAAAATATTGGCTTAAGAATCAGAGTCTAGCATATCAGTCTGAGTTATGCCACCTATAAGTAGTAGTTTTACCCATTTCCCATTTGGAGTAGATGACTTGTACCATTTATCTAGTTCTAACATGCCATTGTAGTATTGTGATATACCTGCTTTTCCCTTCATCGTAATTTCTCCCTTCAAAATCACTTCACTCAGAAAGAGTCCTTTTCACTTCTTAGAAAGCCATGCTTATGAAGCAGTCACTAGCTCTACCCTGTTGGGTCCTGAGTGTACCACATACTAAAATCCCTCCTCACCTCATCAAGCTGACCCACAACATTTATCTATAAAAAAAGAGCAATTTATTTTAATCATCAGAAGTAGCAAGTCTACAAAACTGTTCAGTGGCACAGAGGTCGCTCTGCACTCTGTCCTGCCTTCGGTTTTTAGCTGCATGCAGGGCATGTCAATTTCTGGTATTATTTTGTTATCCAGAGCTCCTGGTCGGATCTTCAGTTAGCCAAAACCCACAGCCAACTGACCCACAAATAGAGAAAAAGAATTTCCTTGGTTAGGTAGCTAGTTGTTAACTAGTTTTTCTTTTTTTTTTTCCTTTTGGATTCTTGTTAAAGCAGCATTTCATTTCACTTTATACTTCATTAGAGAGTCTACTTTTTAGTCACAAATGTGATCAAAGACTTTTCTAAAGTGACTCAACGGTTCTAGACCACTGATAACGTCAGCTATGTGATTTCAGAAGAATAGAGAAATGAGCACCTTGAAAAATCCTGTTACATATAATGAAGGCAAGATTTTTGTACACAAATGAAGTGTTATACAGACTAGGTTTATAGACCTGTCCAATTATCAAGGTCCAGATTTTGAAGCTAAGAAAAACAAAAAGAGTATCTGAGATATGACTGATCTTAAGGTGCATCATGTCTCAAAAATAGCCAAATAGAAACAACAAAGTAGCTTTTGGTTTACTATAATTAAATCAGCATGATGCAATATTATCATATTGGCCAACTTTTCAACCAGATTGATTTGGGACTTCTGCATTTTGTTAATTCCACTTAAGAGTTATTCTCTGGAAAATAGGTTTTACTTATGAAATATGTTCTTCTGGAAGATGTATTTGTACGTACTGCATCATTTGACTTGGGTTGAGGATGTACTATAAGCTTCGATATGAACGTATTCTTCTACACAACACATTTTTCTTTCTTCATTACTGAATATCAACCTTTAGAACTAAACTTACCATGTGATTGGCACTCAGTAAATATTTGTTAAATGAATGAAAAAAGGAATGAATGAGGGAATTACATGTTTATCTGATATACCTCAACATTTCTTCATTTAATATATTAATAATTACTGCTCACAAGGAAGACTCTCTGTTCTTGGCAGCATAATATTTTGGAAGCCTTTTGGTAAATATCAGATAGTTTCAGGCTTCATGATGAAAGAATTCTTTTTTAAAAAGATTCCTAGAGTATAATTTATTTGCCACATTGTGTTAGTTTTTGCTGTATAGCAAAGTGAATCAGCCATATGTATACCTATATCCACTTTTTAAGGATTTCCTTCTCAATTAGTTCACACAGAACATTGAGTAGAGCTCCCTTTGTTATACAGTAGGTTCTCATTAGTTATCTGTTTTATTCACAGTAGTATATATATGTCCCAGTCTCCCAATTTATCCCACTTCCCTCCACTCCCATTGGTGTCCATAAGTTTGTTCTCTACATCTGTGACTCTATTTCTGCTTTGCAAATAGATTCATCTGTGCCATTTTTCTAGATTCCACATATATGCATTAATATATAATATTTGCTTTTCTCTTTCTGATTTAGTTAGCTGATAGTCTCTAGGTCCATTCACATCTCTGCCAATGGCACAATTTCATTTCTTTCTATGGCTGAGCAATATTCCATTGTGTATCTGTACCACATCTTCCTTATCTATTCCTCCATCAGTGAACATTTAGGTTACTTCCATTGTCCTGTCTATGTAAACAGAGCTGCAGTGAACATTGAGCTGCACATATCTTTTGGAATTATGGTTTTCTCCAGGTGTATGCCCATGAGTGGGATTGCTGAGTCATATGGTTGTTCTTTTTAGATTCAAAGAAGCCTTCATACTATTCTCCATAGTGGCTGTATCAAGTTACATTACCACCAACAGTATAAGAGAGTTCCATTTTCTCCATACCCTCTCCAGAATTTATTATCGATTTTTTTATGGCTATTCTGACTGGTATGAGGTGATCCTTCACTGTAGTTTTGCTCTTTATCTAATAATTAGCAATGGCTGAACATCTTTTCATGTGCCTCTTGGCCATCTGTAGTCTTCTTTGGAGAAATGTCTATTTAGTTCTTTTACCCATTTTTTGATTGGGTTGTTTGTTTTTTTGATATTGAGCTGCATGAACTCTTTGTATGTTTTGGAGAATAATCTCTTGTTAGTTTCTTCATTTGCAAATATTTTCTCACATTCTGAAGGCTGTCTTTTCATCTTGTTTAAAAGCTAAACTATTGGCCATTCCAGCTCTTAATATCCCTTCTGTAAATTGTAAACCATGTTTAGTACTTCAACTATGATTTCGTAATAAAATGGTACTTTTTGGAATGAACAGTGTCCCTGATTGTTTTTAGATTAAAGGTCTGAAACTTAATTTTGAATTTCCCTTAATGTATATTATACTTGTGTATGAGATTATGTTAAAATAGAAGATGCATTTTTTAAGTTTCTGTTCCTAGAAATAAAATAAGCATAATAGGTTAAAAATCACTTCCTGAAAGCATAGAAAGGTTTTATTATTTAAAAATTATATTTGTAAAGCAATTTAAAGTATTTTTAAATTGTTTAAATCTGCAAGCCACCATATGTTCTTTAATTAGGAGGAAACTCTAGTAAGATTGGAAGTGCACATTTTATCTGAACACAGTAAAATCTTCATATAAATGGAAATGTACCTAATAGATTTTATATATTCAGTTAGAGTCATAGAAAATGAAAGCTATTTGTGGAGTAATAAGCTTGGCTTCTTCAGTCAGGGGGAAAAAAAAGATTAAATCATATCTGGAAGGATTTGAAATTTCTTTGATTACTTTATCATCTCTTTCAATAGGTTAGGATAAAGTAATTATAATTTTAAAATGTATTTTAAACCATGGAGAATAGCAAATTGAGAAACTGTGTTTATAATTACAAATGGAATATTTTTGATTCAGTGGGAAGTTGGTCCACTATGCTCAAAATCTGTGTAAGTTTTTTAAATGCAAGGTTTAAAAAAGCCTTGTTACAGTCAATATTAAATAGGCATTATTCCCAGTGCCTTTGGACTGCATTTCTAATGTGAGCATGAACATTTGTTGAAATCAAACAGGTTGTTTGATTGAATTGGTATGTGTCACTTGAATTGTTGTGACACTTGCTCTGTGTGTCCTGACTGGTGACAGGCCCATAGGAATTAACCAACTGCAGTGGTGGGCAGAAAGCTAGGATTTCCATAGACGTTATCTTTGATCTTTACAAAAACTATGAAAAATAAATCTTATCATCGCTATTTACAAGTCAAAAATGAAAGAAACACACACACACAGGTTTAAGAGAGGTAAGTAACTTGCCTGAAATCACACAGTTAGCTAGTTAAGGGCAGACTGGCTCTTCTAGCCAGTCCAAGTCTGTCTAACTCCAGATTACAACCTCTTCTACCACCTATCATTCATATAAATGGAAATGTACCTAATAGATTTTATATATTCAGTTAGAGTCATAGAAAATGAAAGCTATTTGTGGAGTAATAAGCTTGGCTTCTTCAGTCAGGGGGAAAAAAAAGATTAAATCATATCTGGAAGGATTTGAAATTTCTTTGATTACTTTATCATCTCTTTCAATAGGTTAGGATAAAGTAATTATAATTTTAAAATGTATTTTAAACCATGGAGAATAGCAAATTGAGAAACTGTGTTTATAATTACAAATGGAATATTTTTGATTCAGTGGGAAGTTGGTCCACTATGCTCAAAATCTGTGTAAGTTTTTTAAATGCAAGGTTTAAAAAAGCCTTGTTACAGTCAATATTAAATAGGCATTATTCCCAGTGCCTTTGGACTGCATTTCTAATGTGAGCATGAACATTTGTTGAAATCAAACAGGTTGTTTGATTGAATTGGTATGTGTCACTTGAATTGTTGTGACACTTGCTCTGTGTGTCCTGACTGGTGACAGGCCCATAGGAATAACCAACTGCAGTGGTGGGCAGAAAGCTAGGATTTCCATAGACGTTATCTTTGATCTTTACAAAAACTATGAAAAATAAATCTTATCATCGCTATTTACAAGTCAAAAATGAAAGAAACACACACACACAGGTTTAAGAGAGGTAAGTAACTTGCCTGAAATCACACAGTTAGCTAGTTAAGGGCAGACTGGCTCTTCTAGCCAGTCCAAGTCTGTCTAACTCCAGATTACAACCTCTTCTACCACCTATCCTGCTGACTCTTAAGTGAACACTCCCTATCAGGCCTACCATTTTCATATCTTCTTGTAAAGATAGAGGTAAATAAGTACAGTTTGTTCAACTGACATTTACTGAGTATATTTCATGTGCTGGACATCATGCTAAGTACTGGGAATCAGGGAAAAGTAAAACAAACAGAATCCCTGCCCTCATGGTATATATACTATAGTGGAAAGGATGCCAGTCAACAAAGAATGTAAATTAGTGATAATGCCAGGTAGTGAAAAAGTCCATAAAGTAAACTCCAAACAGGGCAAAAGCGGGAGAACTAAGTGAGGGCATGTATGTGTGTGCTTGCATGGAAGGAAGGTAATATCTTAGATAGGATAGTCAGAAGGGCCACCTCTCTAAAGACCTGAAGTTAGAATAGATACTTAAATGAAGCGAGGAAGCAAGCCTTGCAAAGGAAATTCATGGGAAGAATAGCTAAGGCCACTAGCAATGGCTAAGGCTCTAAGGCAGGAATAAACTGGATGTATTAGAGCAGATGGAGAATACTAGCCAGAGCAATATGACCAAATCAGGAACGTGTGTGGTTGTGTTTGGAGAGGTGGACAGGGTCCAGACCAAACAAGGCCACCCGCTTAATGTGTGATAAGAAGTCCCTGGAGACTTTAATCTAGGTGGAAGGAATCTGAGCCATGTATGGTTTCCAAAGATGATATTGGCAGCTATGAAGAGGACTGACAAGAGAAAGACAAGATTAAACGCAGTGAGACTAGTTAGGACCATCCAAGAGAACGTACAATATTCAGGTGGGAAAGGGTTTTGAGCTGACAGTGGTGGAGATAAGGAGAAGTGGACAGACTCAGATTAAAGTGTGAAGATGGACTTACAAGATTTGATAGAATGACTGTGGGATTTGAGGGCAAAGAGAAATTAAGTATGATTTTTAGGTTTGGGGTTGATTACCAAGATAGAGAAGATTAGAAGAAGAGCAAGTTTAGGATTTTGCGGGTCTGTAGCGGCCAGTGATGTAAGCTGACTAAAGAAGTGTGAAGATAACAGATGACAAGAAGTGTCGTTAATGGCAAAGGCAGTATTAAATGAAACAGTGGATACCACAGCAAGCTATAGTCAAGAGACTTGGCTCTCCCAGGGCCCCACCGTTTTCCCTGGGGCTTAGAGGAAACCTCCCACCCTGAGGTGTGACGTTGAAGTCAGTTTTGTGCGGGAATGCTGCCTTCCATACCACACATGACCCCCGACACTGTTTTAGGCACTCTTGTTATGATCCACCCGCTCGCTGGGATGCATTTCCTTTTGACTGAAGCCTAGGCCTCAGAAGCAGTCCTGGCTGTGTTAGGCTTCAAGCATATCTGAAATTCTCTCCTGCAGGAGAGAATGTGACTGAATGCAAGTGTGAACTGCCTCTTAGATTCCCTTTATAAAACTACCGATGCTTGCAGATCCCAGATATAGTTGATGCAAGAAGAACAAGAGAATTGGCACTACGTGCAAATGAAAAAGAATACTTACTTGAGGTAACGCCTATGCTTTGTAAACTGAGAAACACAAGACTGCATACAGGATTACCAACATTAAATAATACCTGTGAAACTAGATGAGAATATGAAATATAATGTACCTTACACTTGCGAAACCAGCTACAACCACACGTTTAAATTTTGAAGGAAATGGAACCTCTCCTGTAAAGGTAATCGGGAAGAATTAATAGTACCTTTTTGAAGGAGAGGGCCACCATTTCCCTGGTGGCTCAGATGGTAAAGCGTCTGCCTACAATGCGGGAGACCCAGGTTCAATCCCTGGGTTGGGAAGATCCTCTGGGGAAGGAAATGGCAACCCACTCCAGTACTCTTGCCTGGAAAATCCCATGGACAGAGGAGCCTGGTGGGCTGCAGTCCATGGGGTCTCAAAGAGTCAGAAAGCGACTTTACTTTCTTTCTTTCTTTGAAGGAGAGTAGAATATAGTCCAGTAATGAAGACAAAGCTAGAGAAAATGAGCAGCCTGTCATAGTATGAGTGAAAAGTGCAAGCAAAATGTTACAAAGAATGAGAAAGAATGATTATTACAAAGTCCCCAGGCAGCTGATGAGGAATTGCATTTGAGTACTGAGTGAAGTGGACTTTCCTAGTGGCTCCATGGCAAAGAATTCTCCTGCAAAGCAAGGGATGCAAGTCGATCTCCAGGGAAGATCCCCTGGAGAAGGAAATGGCAACCCACTCCAGTATTCATGCCTGGGGAATCCCATGGATAGAGGAACCTGGTGGGCTCCAGTCCAAAGGGTCACAACAGAGTTGCTTCTGACTTAGTGACTAAACAACTGAGTAAGGTAAGACAGGCACAGAAAGACAAATACCATATGATATCACTTACATGTGGAATCTAAAGGGTACAGATGAACTTATTTATGAAAAGGAAGTAGAGTCACGGATGTAGAAAACAAACTTATGGTTACCAGGGGATAAGAGAACAGATACATTGGACTTAAGTATACACACTGCCTGCGTGCTTAGTCACTCAGGTGTGTCAGACTCTCTGTGACCCCATGGACTGTAGCCCACCAGGCTTTTCTGTCCATGGGATTCTCCAGGCAAGTAGCTGTTTCCTTCTCCAGGGAATCTTCCTTACCCAGGGACTGAACCCAGGTCTCCTGTATTGCTGGCAGATTCTTCACTATGTGAGCCACCAGGCAAGCCCCTATATCACACTACTATATATAAAAGAGATAACTTATAAGAGCCTGCTGTATAGCATAGGGAACTCTACTCAGGACTCTGTAATGGCTGCCCTATAATGAAAAAGAATCAAAAAAAGACAAAAAGAGTGGACATATGTATACGTATAACTGATTCACGTTGCTGGTATACTCAAAACCAGTGCCACATTGTAAATCAGCTATACTCCAACAGAAATCTTAGAAAGAATTGCATGTGAATTAATGGTATAAAAAGGCTACTTTGATACAGAAATTACTCAGAAAAACATATTGAGAAAGAGGGAGAAATGAATCGTATGGGAGATGAAGCACCAGTCTATGTTCAATCAGCATACAGGATGCTTAGGTCTGGTGTGCGGGATGATCCGGGGAGATGTGGGGGGGAAGGAAGGTGGGAGGGGGCTTTAGCATGGGGAGATCGTGTGCACCTGTGGCTGATTCATGTCGATGTATGGCAGAACCAATACAGTACTGTAAAATAGAATAAAGTATTAAATTAAAAAGAAAAAAGTTTGGGCATTAAGCTTATGTTTCAAACCAACCAACCATACACCTGAAAAATAAGTACTTGATGGGCTCCTGAGAGGCAGGAACCTCGCTGTTACAAGCAGGAGCCTCAGCATCTGCCGGACTCCCTGAGTCCTAGGTGGGCCATCTGCTCGCTGTGTGATTGCAGGAGCTGCCTAACCTCACTATGCTTTGTTGTTGTTCAGTCGCTATGTCACTGTGTATGTGTGTGTGTGTGTCAGTCACACAGTTGTGTCCTACTCTTTGCAACCCACGGACTGTAGCCCACTAGGCTCCCCTGTCTGTGGAATTCTCCAGGCAAGAATACTGGAGTCGCTAGCTATTTCCTTCTCCAGGGTATTTTCCCTACCCAGGATTGAACCCTGGCCTCCTGCATTGCAGGCAGATTTTCTAACACCTGAGCCACCAGGGGAGCCCCTGACTATGCTTAGTTCTTGCCTTTTCAGAATAGCAGTAATTATGCAGACTAATGAATTGTCCGTGAAATAAAGAACTTAGCAAAGAACTTGACCTTGTGCCTGAACTGGTGGTTGTCAGCTGCCATCTGGGCCAGGTCCAATACTGTATAAAAAAAAATACTGCATGTGGCATTAACCCCCATCCTTCCTGGTCAGTAGAAAGTTCTCCCTTCTCATCAATTCAACTATCTGATTCTAGTCATAGTTTTCAGCAGTTCCTAGAAACCTCCCATTCTCCAGCCATCTCTTTGATGTTTGTGCAACAGCCTGTGCACGACAGTATCTTTTACTCTTGACATTTCTCAGTGTCATTAATCTCACAAGTTCTTCATTCAAATGTTAGCCTCGTTAAATGAAACATTAATCTACCTGGAATTTTGCTTAATAACCTGACAATAATGTTAGCATGCTCAGACTATGTCCACAGATGATCATATCACAGATTGATAGTGACTTCAATGTGTTAAAGATACTTATTATTCAAAACAAAAGCTTAATAAAGCCCAGGGAGTGAAATGCCATCTCTTCGCATTGCGGTTGGAATCTTCCAAATTCAGAAAGAGTATCAGGAGATCCCATTGGCTCCATCTGTTCTTGGCTGTAAATCAAATGATCATCAGGTTAATGATGATCACTGCCATAATTTCCCAGTTATGATATTTGTATAACATGAACAAATGCAAATGGAAAGAAGCCTCATTAAGCAGATTTTTATCAGAAAGTGGCTGCGTTTATTTTTTCTGCTTTGGGAAGAAGTTGAAAATGAAACAAAAAGATAGGCAACCTGAGTGTGCCCACTGAATTCAGATATGTCTATTTAACAATCCTGGCCTTTTAACATGTGACTCTGGAATATCCCGTCTCTCCGTTTCCACTGATAGTCAACTAACTATTCATTATCTTCATTATTTTTAACAGTCATCTCACCCCCTACTCACTCTTCTGCCCCATTACTTCCTTGAGACTGCTTTTCAGCAAGACCATATCAGCAATCAAGATTTTACATTTAACATAGTTAGGAAGTTCCTTCTTTTTGTGGAAAGAATACTATGTTCTTTTTCTCCTAACCTTCTGGATAATCCTTTCTGGTATGTTTTTAGGGATATTCTTTCTATTGCACAGTACTCTTTCTGTTTTCTCTGCTATTCAAACTACATGCTTCCTCTGTGTGGATATAATCCTTTGGTAACAACTGTATTTTGATGACTCCCAAATTTATAGGTCTAGACCCACAGAGGCAACTATTACTAGATAGTATCCTTGTATGTCCTACAGATATTTCAAATTCAACATGCTTGACAAGTTGCTTACCTTTTCTATCCATCAGTCCTTATTTTCAGGGATTGGGGCTGCCAACGATACTCAAACCAGAAATCCAGCAGTTTCTGTGGTTTCTCCTTTGCTCACACCCACCCTCAGCCTCAGTTCTCTGTATTCTTGGTGACTCTGTATTAGTCACCAAGTCTATTCAGATTTTTCATATTACTATCCCTTATAATGGCAACCCACTCCAGTGTTCTTGCCTGGAGAATCCCAGGGACGGGGAAGCCTGGTGGGCTGCCAGCTGTGGGGTCGCACAGAATCAGACACGACTGAAGCGACTTAGCAGCAGCAGCAGAAGTATCCCGTGTATGTGTGCACTTTTTTCTCCCCTCATGGCCACTGTCTAGTTAAAGTAATTATCCTTTTTCCCTTTAATTGCTGCAGCAGGCTCCTGAGTGGTCTCCCTGCTTCAATACTTGCTCTCTGTCAAAAAGCTCTCCATATTAACAGCTGAAGGGATTCTACTAAAATACATACATAGCCAATACATGGCCAATCCTCTTGACCATTATCTGGTAGAAATCCCAGCTGATATGTGTACAATGTTATTTATCTATCATTATCCAACCTCTGCAGATTTCTCCTTCCTCATATCCGGTGACCCTCCCATTAAACTCTGCCTTCCGCCCATACTAACCAGTTGTTCCATCACTCAGCCATGTCCCACTCTTTGGAGCCCTACGGACTGCAGCATGCCAGCTTCCCCTGTCCTTCTCTATCTCCCAGAGTTTGTTCAAACTCATGACTATTGAGTCGGTGGTGCCATCCAGCCATCTCATCCTCTGTCGCCCCCTTCACCTCTTTCCATTAATCTTTCCCAGCATCACAGTCATGCCTACATTCCCTGGCACAGGACAGGTTCTTCCTCCCTCCAGCCCTTTGCCCATGTTGTTTTCTCTGCCTAGAAGCCTGTCTTCCTGCCTGTTCTCTTGACTGCTCACAAGTTGTCTTCCAGGAAAGTGCTTCTCAAACTTTCATGTCCATACACATCACCTGGAGATCTGGTTAAAATATGGATTTGTTCAGTGCGTTCAAGCTGGGCACAAGATTCTGTATTTCTAACGATCACTTCTGGATGATGACAACAGTCTGCTAGATGACACTCTGACTAGGAAAGTTCTGGAACTCACTCATTCTGGGAAGACTTGCCTGACCTTTCAAGATTGGAAAGCTTCTTTTGTTATAACATGTTGAGTATTCCCAGTATCACAGTGCTCATGGCCCTTTGTTGTTGAAGTGAAGTGAAGTTGCTCAGTCGTGTCCGACCCTTTGCGACCCTGTGGACTGCAGCCCACCAGGTTCCTCCGTCCATGGGATTCTCCAGGCAAGAATACTAGAGTGGGTTGCCATTTCCTTCTCCAGGGTATCTTCCCGACCAGGGATCGAACCCAGGTCTCCTGCATTGTAGGCAGATGCTTTAACCTCTGAGCCACCAGGGAAGCCCTTTGTTGTTAGTGCCTGTTTATTATAATGTTACCACAATCGAATGGACCAACAATGTCATACATCACAGTGTATCCCAAACATTCTGGATCTGCTGCAGCATGTCCCATGCTGATATTGCTCCTTGCCACTACTGCTACTGTGTCTGCTTTTCTCCTTCATCATCTGCAGGGCTGGCTGTCGGTTGGAGAATACTCTCGTTCTCCATGGTGCATGCATTTCCTGGCCCCATTGGTGTTTTATGCTGCTCTGACAGACATATTTTCTCTCCTATTCTCTATTCTTACACATATTGGGATGAGAGGAGAGGTACTTGAGATCCTTTCTGTCAGAGTAGATTGAGTAGAAAACTCAGCTATAATTATCCAGAAATGTAGACATCATGAAAATTCTTATTCATTACTGTAGTATGAGATTTTACTACATAATCACTCTGTGTCCAATATTATTAGAAAGTTTTACACTTGTCTGATGTCACTTACATAATATGTTGGCTGACATGCTTGTAGAAACAACTCAAGTTAATCAGAAATACCTTGCCCTCTTTTCATCTAGATTATTCATCTCAAAATATCTTTAGGTTTACCAGGGATCATTAAATTTGACTACTGAAATGAGAGAAGCTTAAGATTACTCATAAACAGGTCAGGGGAAAATATGAACATAGGGGCTATACTTTATGCTAACTAATTGATCAATTACAGAGGCCAAGGTAAATTTAGGGTACCCATTGTCTTAGCTCATTATGGATAAAAATACTTTTGTTAAGAACATAATCAGACTCATAGCCTTGCTTACTGGGTAGGAGGGAGAATGAGCCTTCATAAAAGTTAAAGCATTTTCTGTTCTCAGTTGGATATTCTGAGCTGGAGAGGAATATGCAAATGAATAAAACATGGTAATGGAATGTAATAAAGCAGAAATTGAGACATACCCACTAAGTAAGATCCCAGATAGCATATAGATTCACTGACCATTAAAATGACTCATCAGCCAAGATTATGATATTTTTTAATCCTTAAAGTGATTATGTGATAAGTGTTACAGAGTTTGGGTTTTATTAAAAATTTTAAGAGTATATGAAAATGGATTAAAGTTTCAACTTCCTAGATTCGACATTTATTTTTAACATGGAACAGCTCAGCAGTTTTAATGATTATTGCCAGATAATTCTACTTTTTAGACTGATGTAGAAATAACTTTGCAAATGGGTCATCAGTTGTTTGCCAGATACTGGTGCAGGGACACTATAGAAAATGACATCTGTGGAATAAAAGACTTCCCTTAGCTCCTCACCTTTCTGCCTTGAAACATGTGTTATATAAACATATAGCAACTCTTAGTCAGAGTCCTATAAGCCTATTATTAGGGAACAAGAGAGGAGAGAGGAGGGCCGGAGGGTTTGCTAGAGTACTTGGAATTTATAACATGTTAAGTATTGTCATCAGGATTAAGAAAATATGTATAGATATTGCAGTTAGGAATTAAAATGCATTTAAAAGTGTCACTGGATTTCTGAAATGCTTCTTTTCACATTTTGTCTTTTATCAGTAAGCAGGTATTAAAAGTAAAACTACTTCTATTTAAAAAAAGGGAAAAGACATCTCAAATTCCGTGTGTGTATATGTGTATGTTGCTGCTGCTGCTAAGTCGCTTCAGTCATGTTCGACTCTGTGTGACCCCATAGATGGCAGCCCACCAGGCTCCCCTGTCCCTGGGATTCTCCAGGCAAGAACATTGGAGTGGGTTGCCATTTCCTTCTCCAATGCATGAAAATGAAAGTGAAGTCACTCAGTCATGTCTGACTCCTAGTGACCCCATGGACTGCAGCCTACCAGGGTCCTCCATCCATGGGATTTTCCAGGCAAGAGTACTGGAGTAAGGTGCCATTGCCTTCTTTTGATATGTATGTGTATTTAATCCCAATTGCTCCTGCAATGGAAGAGACAATATTTTTCATCTACCAACAGTCCAGATAAATAGGATATAAAGGAAAGAATGAGATAAGTAAAAAGTTAGAAATTTTGTAATAAAGAGTTTTATAAACAATTATATTTCCTAATTAGGCCAGATTTTAAGTCATTCCAATGAAAAACAAGTTTCCTTGAAAAACAAAATGAGATGTTTTTCTCTACACATAATTTAGGTGGAAATACATCCAGTAGATCCAGGTTTTCTCTCTAGGCAAAAAGTAATTTGGAAAGAACTAAGCAATATGGTGTTGGTAAACAGTGTGATTTTTTTTCTCATAAAATGCCAGCCAAAAAAGAGTCTATAACAATTACCAAACTCCAAATTTAAGACTTATTCAGAATTTTCTTTCTGTCAGCCAGTATAGGGGAAAAAATTGTTATTAAATGGGTGCTTTTAATGCAATTTACATTTGTTGTTAACTTTTAAAATGAACTCAGAGGTTAAAGCATCTGCCTCCAATGCAGGAGACCTGGGTTTGATCCCTGGGTAGGGAAGATCCCCTGGAGAAGGAAATGGCAACCCACTCCAGCATTCTTGCCTGGAGAATCCCATGGATGGAGGAGCCTGATAGGCTACAGTCCATGCGGTCACAAAGAGTCGGACACGACTGAGTGACTTCACCACCACCACCACCACCACCATATTTTGCTAAACAAAACTTTTGCAGGATAACCTGAAATGGTAGAATAATTGAAATGGAGGGAAAAAAAAATATTGTGAAATTGGCCTCAGTGGCTTTCTAGAAGGTCAATTTCAAATGCCTTTCCAAAAAGTCACTTGTAAAGTAATCAAAATCTCTTCCATTTGATGTAGTCTACTGATAATTTAAGTATATCAGGCATATAATTATTGAAAAAAAAATGTGGATATCTGAAAGTACATTAGGTTTAAAACTCCTAGCTCTATGGGATGATCTAAGACTATGTGCTCCATAAAGGAGGCGCAAAGTACTTAAATACAAAATGCTGGAGAAATATAATTTGCAAGGTTTCCAATTGTGTCCTAATTTAAAGTAACCATGTTATAAAACACTGTTGCTATGGTCCCCTTAAGGCAACTGTACAAAAAACCTTTAGAAGTAAAGTGAAAGTGAAGTTGCTCAGTCGTATCCAACTCTTTGCAACCCCATGGACTGTAGTCTACCACGCTTCTCCATCCTAGGGATTTTCCAGGCCAGAGTACTGGAGTGGGTTGTCTATTCCTTCTCCAGAGGATCTTCCCAACCCAGGGATCAAATCCCGGTCTCTCGCATTGTAGGCAGATGCTTTACCATTTGGAAGGAAGTTCTTTAGGAAGTAAAGTGGTCAATAATTGAATCAGAGGAGGAAGGGCACAATATGAGCAATGTCTGAGCAGAGTATGTCAGAAATAGATCCCTGGGTTGGGAAAATCCCCTGGAGGAGAATATGCTACCCCTCCAGTATTCTTGCCTGGAGAATCCCTATGGCAGATGAGCCTGGCAGGCTATAGTCCATGGGGTCACAAAGACTTGGACACAGCTCAGTGACCAAGCATAGCCCATATGCCTGAGAACTCTGGACTGCTGTGGAGATCTTGGGTTCAAGTGGGTACTAGAGGGCAGCAGGAGGATTCAATAAGTGAGTTTAGGGAAGCCTTGCTCCCGTCCTCAGTCCCTCTGAATAGGCCAACATTCACCATTTTGCAGGCCCAGGTTCCATGAAGATTATGTTTGCAAAAACAAGGTGTGAAAATGAAAGTGAACATCACTCAGTTGTGTCTGACTGTTTTGACACCATGGAATAATTCACGGAATTCGCCAGGTCAGAATACTGGAGTGAATAGCCATTCCCTTCTCCAAGGGATCTTCCCAACCCAGGGATCAAACCCAGGCCTCCTGCATTGCCAGGTGGACTTTTACCAACTGAGCCACCAGGAAAGCCCAAAAAACAAGGTATAACCTAAATTGTATGCAAAGAAATCATTCCTCATATTGATTTTCAAAGAAATTTATTCCCTACTGGGATTAATTAAAAATTCGACATACTTGGATACCATTGATTTAGAATTTAAGAAGGTTTTATGGCAGGTAGACAATGTAATTCAATTAGCTGTGAAGATTCTCTCCATTTTTCCCTTAATAAGATTAAAGGATGTCATTTACAGAATGGAAGGGTAAGGATGCAGATGGGAGGAAGTAGTGCAGCCCCGGGGTTTCTCACTTTAAAGAGGAATGGAGGAGAATAGGTGTGGTTTATAATAAAACATCATTTTGTCACATTACTTTGATTTGATTTTACCCATAAAATTTTTTTAAAAATTTTCAAATAATATGGCTGCGAAACCTTTTTGTCCAACAAAGGAAACCATGCCTTTTATAAAGGCAAGAAATATTGCTTTATTATAATTAAAGTTTTGCTTAAAGGGCAGTTTTTCACCACTTGTCTCTTAAATTCCTTCCTCACTGGAATTATTCATTCTAATGTTTCAAATTAGTGACTCTTTATGATATTCTCTTATTTAGTTGCATCTTCCAAAACATCAACTGGGGCTTCCACAGATACTTCAGCAGTAGTTGATTTGGGTAGGCCCTTAATCTGCACCAAAATTTTAAACCTTTATATTTGTACATTATTAATCCAAAAGAGAAGACAGCTTCCTCATAGCTCAGTTGCTAACGAATGCATCTGCAGTGCAGGAGACCCTGGTTCAGTTCCTGGGTTGGGAAGATCTTCTGGAGAAGGGATAGGCTCCCACTCCAGTATTCTTGGGCTTCCCTTGTGGCTCATCTGGTAAAGAACCTGCCTGCAGTGTGGGAGACCTGGGTTCAATCCCTGGATTGGGAAGATCCCCTGGAGTAAGGGAACAGCTACCCAGGCCAGTGTTCTGGCCTGGAGAATTCCATGGACATGGGAGCCTGGTAGGGTACAGTCCATGGGGTCGCAAAGAGTCGAACACCACTTCGAAACTAACACCAAACATACTAACAATGATAGTTGGTATAGAGCAACAACTGTTCTATTCCATTAAAAAAGATTTATGTAAAACACCTTTCATTTTTCCAGGTTGTACTTTGTTTAAAATAACTGAATAGTGAAAAAACCCTGAAATATGTGTATATATCACAGTGTCTTCATTGATAAACTACCTTAAAACTGAAATTGGCTATGAACGTACATTAATAACTTGAATAGAAACATATTTTAAGTATTGAATACTTGTAGAAATTTCTGTTATTTTATTTGCCTCTATCTGTTCCTTGCTAGTTTGTTAACCAGTGTCTAGACGGTGATGTTTTGAATCTGATTGAAATGATCATTGTAAGATCATGGATTATGAAGATATTTTTAAGAATCAGGAGTGTGTTCGGTCTTAAGTATGAAGGCTCATGGAGCATATAGGGCTTTCCTGGTGGCTCAGACAGTAAAGCGTCTGTCTACAATGTGGGAGACCTGGGTTTGATCCCTGGGTCAGGAAGATCCGCTGGAGAAGGAAATGGCAATCCACTCCAGGACTATTGTCTGGAAAATCCCATGGACAGAGGAGCCTGGTAGGCTACAGTCCAGGGGGTCGCAAAGAGTCGGACACGACTGAGCAACTTTACTTACTTACTTACTTATGGAGCATATTATCTAAATTGACTTTATAATGGTCAAATCAGTATTTTTTGTTTGGTTCTTTTTAGTGAGTATCCTAAAAAGTCTTTGCAACAGCAGACATAGCTCCAGGCAGCCTGGAAACCCACACTGATGGCAACAGGGCTGTCTTGCTTTCACATGCCCTTTGAGGCTGCATTCTTTCCAGCTCTCTATTAATGGCTGATCATCATGATTTTATGTCTATGGAATAAATATAGATATTTTTTTTAAAAATTATAAAGTGGACTTCTGAACATAGTTATCATATTCTTTCCATCCTTTGCTGCTATGAACTGGCTTGGAGTTATACAAAGTCTACCTTTAGATACTTTTATGGGTCCATGCTGTGAATTGCCATCTAGAAATATAGCACTGTAACAGTAGCACTTACCGTCTACCATCGTTCTTACATCATTGAATCCTTGTGTGTTGCACCTGCTAAGCTTTGTGAAACCTCCAAAGTCCAACTAATAGATTGCGGAGCATAAAATGGAAATTATGTGAATTCACAAGTTTTCCAAATGTGGATGACAAATAGATTCACTGCAGCAGGGAATATGAGTATACTCACAATTTGACATGGGGAAGTCTAGAGAGATGAGCTCCTTCGGCCAAGACAGCAGGGGAAAACATGGCAGTAAGGAAACCCCACCTTCTGCCTGTAATAAGCATGTAAAATAGTCAAAGTATATGTCAGCATCCTGCCGAAACATGAGAGAGGCTATCTGTAACTGTGAGTGCAACTACAAGTAACCCTGTTTCCCCTCACCCCACACCACCCCCAGTGGCATCATCACCAAGTTGTCCAGCTACAGTGTTCCATGTGCTGCTTAACTCACGTTTAACTCAAGATTAACTGGCAATGAGTGCCCAAGAGACTCTGATTATGTGTGCAGTGTTGAGAGCATGAACGTGTTAACTTTCATAAGGTTCATGTGAATTTAAATAAAAGGGAGAAAATAAGAGGTGTGATCAAAGAAGAAAAACATGTTGTTGGATGAAATTTGGAAGCAGATGGTGAATCGATGAGGCAAATACAGTAAGACAGAGTGATTGGTTACCAGAAAGTGCATCTAGCTTTTCCTAATTAAAAAGAGATGTAACTACTTCATTGTACTCTTACTCCTAATAAAAGAGACTTTTACAATGTCAAATCTCACTATTTATGTTATTAGGAAAAGTAGAGTTTTAGCAGTTCAACAGGTAAAAAAGGAAGTGGGAGTAGACCAGTTGCTATAGAGATTCTAAACAAAGCCATGAAATGAAATATGCAATACAGAGATAGCACTAAAGAAGCAAGCAATATAAATGTTTAATAGGAAGGAAAGATTCAGAATCTGAAAAATACAGGATAAGTTGAAATGGCTTTGCATTCTAAAGGTAGGCTGTATGGCAATGCTTCACATTACATTCACAAATGCAGGTCTTTACTCTTTGTAAATAATACAGAACAGTCATGGTATCCATTCCCCCAGGCTGCCCTGTGACCTTCAGTTAAAGTATTGCTTTCATCTTTTTCTTTATTACTTGACATCTAATCATTTTGCCAAGTCATCTTTCTTACTTCTTCCTGTTAGTTGGTATATTCATTTTCTGTTGCTGTGTAACCAATTATTGCAAACTAGAACAATGCATATTTATTTGGTCATATTTCTGTGGTCAGGAGTCTAGTAGCTGGGTCCTCTTCTCAAGGACTCAGAAGAATGCAATCGAGGTGTCAGTTGGGCTGTATTCATGTCTGGAAGCTTGACTGGGGACAAATCTGCTCCCAAGCCAGTTCGAATTGTTGTCAGAATTCATTTCCCTGTTGCTGTATGAGGGCTCAAGTGTTTTTCTGGCTGGCAGCTGGAGGCCGCCCTCATGTCCTAGAGGACACCTTTAGTTGCTGGAGGTCACATTCTCCTAGAGGTAATCCACAGTTCCCTACCAAGTAAATTTCTCAGCATGGTCTCTCAATTTATGAAGCTACTAGAAAGAAACTGTAGCTGAAGTCTGCTGAGTCTTAAATAATGTAATGTGAACAGAAACTGAAATCTCATTGTGTTATTGTGTTGGTTAGAAGCAAGTCACAGGTCTTGCCTGCACTCTGTGGAGGGAAGTGTGCAACAGTGTGGACAGCAGGGAGGATGAAAATCATGGAGCCACCTCGACTACCCATCTGCCACACCTGAAGTCCATACTTTCATCACACACTCCTACAAGATCCATTTGTCTCTTTAGACATCCTGTACCCCTTGCATCCTCTATCTCCTTTCACTCAAAGGACTGATTCCAAAGCACACTCTGTAAAGGCTCAAAATAATCATCAGGGACATTCCAACTCCCCTTCCTGAAAGATAAGGAGTAATACCAGATTTTAAAACAGCATCAGCAAGGGAAGAAATCAGAACATTCCTCCAGGCAATATATCTCCTCTGTAGGAGCCATCTCTATTTGACAGACCTGTTTGTGAAGCCTCACTTTTGGACAGTGGGAGCAAAGGCAACCCTCACACAGGGTGTGGGCTGCTGCTGCTGCTGCTAAGTCGTTTCAGTCATGTCCGACTCTTCGCGACCCCATGAACTGCAGCCTACCAGGCTCCTTTGTCCATGGGATTTTCCAGGCAAGAGTACTGGAGTGGGGTGCCATCGCTTTCTCCAGGGTGTGGGGCAGAGGGGGACAAAGGAAGGTGGAGAGATCTTAGATCTTTATCTAATGGGACTAACGTTTTCTTATAGCTGGAAGAGGAAAAGCAAATGGTAAGGAGCTGCTGCTTCTCTCTGCTCAGCATTTGTTAAAATAAGAGAATTTCTGTTTCCCCACAATCTCAGGTCCTAGTGTTTAGGTACCTAAGGGAGAACTGTCACTGCACTGCTAGGAATTCAACTATCCTGAACCACATGGAAGTGAAAGGAAGCAATCTGAAGTTTACTTTGTAACCCTAAATCAATTTGTGAATCAAAGCCTTAATATTCTATTTCATTTTCTCTTAAAAATTTTCTTCCAATGACTTAAAAATACCCCTTCTCAGAAGATCCTCAACGTGAAAAGCTGACCACTCCTACAAGGAGTGATGTTGGCTTTTAACCTCGAGTTAAGAATATCATCCTTAGTGGTCATAATATAGCTGCTCTTGCTACTTATTACATCTTTATGTTGGATTTTAAATTGATGTCATTTTATTTCTAGGAACCTCAGCTTATATTGCTCTTTAGGAACAAACATATTTTTGACTAAATGTATTGATAAAAGGAAGTCATTAAAAAATACATCTTGGTACAGAATTTTACTTTTACAGAAATATTTTCGTATCTCACTTGACCCTAAGAGCAATTAGATGAAGAGGTCAGAGGCAGCTGATATGAACCCTGCTGCTGCTGCTAAGTCACTTCAGTCGTGTCTGACTCTGTGCAACCCCATAGACAGCAGCCCACCAGGCTCCCCTGTCCCTGGGATTCTCCAGGCAAGAACATGGGAGTGTTCTCCAATGCATGGAAGTGAAAAGTGAAAGTGAAGTCGCTCAGTCATGTCTGACTCTTTGAAACCCCATGGACTACAGCCTACCAGGCTCCTCCGTCCATGGGATTTTCCAGGCAAGAGTGCTGGAGTGGGATGCCATTGTCTTCCCCAGATATGAACCCTACTTTATAGGAAATAGTCTCAGAAAGGATATGCAATTGCCCAGGGAGGGAGTGAGTGTTAGTTGCTCAGTCATGTTCGACTCTTTGTGACCCCATGGTCTGTTGCCTGCCAGGCTCCTCTGTCCAGGGGATTTTCCAGGAAGGAATACTGGAGTGGGTTGCCAATTCCTTCTCCAGGGGATCTTTCTAACTCAAGGATTGAACCCTGGTCTCCTGCATTGCAGGTGGATTCTTTACCATCTGGGCCACCAGAGAAGCCCTATCCAGGGATACCCAGGCCAAGAATGACTAAGATGCCAGTAAATGCAGGCTGCAGCTTTAAAGAGAAAGCTTTTCCATGTATTTCCTGACTAGAACAGATGAGCTCTTTGCAAAATGGAACAGGCACCGAATCCAGAGGAAAACGGAAAGAAGGACTGTTTCCTCTGGCTCTTAGGGGAATGTAATTCTAATTAGTCATTAAGATAGAAATATACTTATGTTTAATAAATATAAACTGACTGAATTGCATTTACCTTTTAAAAAGAAGGCGCCTGTGTCAAGAAAATATCATTAGTTCTTTCATGTGTCAGTAGATTTGGTAATTATGCCTTGTTTTATTGAGCAGTCTGATAAGCACATAAATCACTCGAAATGTCAACACACATATGTGTTGATTTTGGCTGCCGTACATAACGCTGCCATTACTTTTGTCCTCAAATATGAGAAAGAACTTACAAAGATAGCTTCATGATCAATTTTAGTGTGGATTTGAAATGGTAATATCTAAACACGGAGGGTTATTTTCAGTGGGAAAAGACAAGTTGCAGACAAGTGTATCCTGTGTAGTCAGATGACAGCACTGTCCCTAAGAGAGGTTCTGAGAGATTCACGGTAATCCAGTTTGGGACCCAACCCGGGTTCTATTTTGCTTTATAGTAGACATTGGTTACATTGTAACAAAGTCATTTGAGATTTTTCATAATAAACTATATGATATATAGTTAGTTGTCATATATATAAGCTATGTGTGATATATATAATGATATTTAGGTATGTATTCCCTGGTAGGAGCTGTAAAACAAAAAAATTTTAACCCAAAGAAATATGAAAAAGACTGTTACATTACTCTTTCTAGATTCTTTGTTAAAGATGTAATTGTTTCCTCTTCAGAGACTGTAACAAAAATGTGGAAGTTTGGATACAAGTGATGAGTCTGCTTATACTGGACATATATATGGTTAATGAGGCATAGTTGCAATGACCATTGAAAAGATTAAGCTGTAAGAAGCAAATACTTTGAAATATAAGCCACATATACACAAAGGATCTGCACTTTTCAGAAATAGAAAATTGATTTTTAGCAGCTGCTTTCTTTTCTAGCATACCTAAAATGTGTTATAGGAAATTTCTCCCTAGATGAAAAATTGGCTATATATTTTGACAAATAATAAACATGAAAAAGTCAGCATACTAATGTCACCAGAAATTAAAGATAGAATACTATTTGGTAACCTGGCTAAGTAAAAAGATTTCAATTTGCATCATACTATATAAATTATGGTATTTTTTTCTCAAAAGTATACAATGCTACTGAATTGTTCACTGGCCTCACAAGCTATGTACTGGCAATAGATTTTATGCTATTGAACACTAAACAAGAAGAAAAAGTGCCGTTTGAAAATGGAGTGATTCATATAAAAATGATAGCTGGGACTGCCGAAATTTAGAGATAGACCTAAGCAGAAATGTAGTGTTGAACAGTGGGATTAGGCATCTTACCAAGAACCTAAAATCCAGAGATGTTAAAGGTTTTGTTCAAGTAGAGTACATGATAAAATCTTAAGTGCCTTTCCTTTTTAAAAGAGGACATTAAAGTTAAAATCTAAATTTCCTTATAGGCTATACATTTCTTCATTTACTACTTATGGCAGGTGACTAAGAAAAGCCCTTCACAAATTGTTCAAACCTTCCGTTCCAGCCTCCCCCCTAAGGTTCTTCTGCCATATATTCTAGCCACAAGAAAATCCTCCTTCTTTAAACATAGAAAACTCTTTGAAGATATCACACATTTGCAAGTACACTTTTCCTTGTCTGGAATATTCCTTCCTCCTTTTCTTGCTGTCTAACTCATAAGCATCCTTCAACATTCGGGCTCACCTCTGCTCCACTGGCTCCCCACAGCTCCTAGCACCGTTCCCCTGCCTCAAGGGGTCCATGCTGCTGCTGCTGCTGCTGCTGCTAAGTCACTTCAGTCGTGTCTGACTCTGTGTGACCCCATAGACGGCAGCCCACCAGGCTCCCCCGTCCTTGGGATTCTCCAGGCAAGAACACTGGAGTGGGTTGCCATTTCCTTCTCCAATGCATGAAAGTGAAAAGTGAAAGTGAAGTCGCTCAGTTGTGTCCAACTCTGTGCGACCCCATGGACTGCAGCCCACCAGGCTCCTCCGTCCATGGATTTTCCAGGCAAGAGCACTGGCATGGGGTGCCGTTGCCTTCTCCACAAGGGAGTGGGGGCCCATACCCCTGCTGTAATCTATGCCGTTGAAGTCTGCTTCTCCTATGACACCAGAGCTCCACGAGGGAATTTTAGTCACCAGAGTGCTTAGCACATAGTAGGCACTCAATAAATATTGGATTAATGTTGGATGAATAGAGTAGAAGATGAAATTTAATAGAAGAGGTTATTTTTGATTAACATGTAGCATAGGGAGTCAGAGATTTTCTAATAAAAGGAAACTTGAAAATCCTCTCAACTGTATGTCTCATTTTACAAGTGTATTCAAGGAGGTTAATTACATAAGGTTACCAAGCTAGTATACAATAGATTAAAAATTCAAATCCATATCATCAAACTTTAATTCTATACTATAAACCATCTGATGAGATAACTTTGTTATATAAGCTATATCTTGGTTACTTGGAATTTTACCAGTTCATAAAAATATAAAAATGTTGCAAGTATTAGTGAGTACTTGGTGACTCATCTGTTATACAAATTATTGTGTTTTGTTTTGCTTTTTTAAAATCATTGGAGTAGTTTGCTTGTTTCCCTGGTGGCTCAGATAGTAAAGAATCTGCTATAATGCAGGAGACCTGAGTTCAATCCCTAGTTCAGGAAGATCCCCTGGAGAAGGGAATGGCTACCCATTCCAGTATTTTTGCCTGGAAAATCTCATGGACAGAGAAACCTGGTGAGCTACAGTCCATAGGATCACAGAGAGGTAGAGATGACTGAGGAATAACACTTATTTTTTAGAATATATTGTGTCTATAATACATATTATATATAATAATATAGTATATAATATATAAGATCTATACATTTTATACATGTATTATGTATAAAATAATAATACAAGACTGTACAAAGAAGTGTCAAGAGCAGATTTAAAAGCGCATGAATTAATGTACTGAATTTTAAAGTAAAGAATTAAACTTTTTTTTTTTTTACCCAGCACTAGTGAACTGAAAGTGAAGTTGCTCAGTCGTGTCCGACTCTTTGCAACCTCATGGACTATATAGCCTACCAGGCTCCTCCCTCCATAGCATTCTCCAGGCAAGAGTACTGGGATGGGTTGCCATTTCCTTCTCCAGGGGATCTTCCCGACCCAGGGATCGATCCTGATCTCCTGCATTCCAGGCAGACGCTTTAACCTGTGAGTCACCAGGGAAGCCCAGACACTAGACAAGTGAAAGACAAAAAACAATCAAGACATTTCAAGCTAACATAAAATCAGTGTCAGTTTATTTATTTCAAAACGGTAAAGTATTTTTTATTTTAACTCAAACTTGATTTCAGGAACAAGAATAAGCAAGACATTTTAGAGCAGAGAGTGTATGGCCTTTATTTATTTCTTTGGTATACAAAAGTTTTTCATTTCCCAAAGATTTCTGGGCACAGCACCAACATACAGACATTACAATTAAATTCAATTAAATCCTATCACTGAAAGCCCATACTTCATATTTACAACAAAGAGTAAAGAAAAACAATGGGAATTATTCTTAAGGAATATTTTGTCCAATCAAAAAACACTTTCCATTTTTCCTAGTGGGTATGCCCCACTGAGACTTGCTAAATTGTAAAAAAAAATTATGCCAGAACAGAAAACTAGTGCAGTGCCTTATATTGATTATGAGACATTTTATTATATGTATTTCTGATTAGTTTTTTCCAGAATAATCAGCATAAGAGGGAATATAACATACCTTAGCATGAAAAAGAATCTGCAGACAGCAAGCAGAAAGATCCTTCCCAGTCTCCTGCATTCTTCCTTTTACTTAGTCTGGAATGGAAGATGGAGCAAGGAAGTGTTTAAGGAGTAAATCAGTGAAATTTTAAAATTGTGGAAAGTATAATCTTTCCGTGTACGTTTGTGTGTGTGTGTACATCTTTGCTTAGTACTGTGATGTGTGACCCATGTGGGTTCATCATAATATGCAGTCTGTCATGGGCAGCTTAGAAGCTGTCTGGCTGTGAATGAGTTGCCACTGATGCCAGGGAACAGGTGGAAGCATAGATGACATCTGGTAGAGCACTTTTCAGAGCCCTCTGCCCCTCATTGATCCGGATGGAGTTCATCAGTGTGATGGCCTCGCTCGCATTTTACTTCTGTGTACTTTGAGCCCCCACAATTGCAGGCAGTGCATGCATAATCACAGTAGTATCCCTGAGAGTCCCACTCTTTGGAGTTTATCTTATTCCAAGACAATGGACATATAAAACTCTGTCAGATGAACTCTGGGTCATAGCCAGCTATTCCTCTCTCATGCCATATGCAGCTTTGGACAAGAATTCTCTTCAGCCTTTCAGTTGATTCTCTGCATGATATTCCAGCCCTTACCAAAGTTAGCCTCACCAATAGTCCCTAAGAAGAGAATCCAGTCACTGAGGGGACACAGTCTTATGCCCCGTCTTTGTTCCATGATATACAGTATGGAACTTTACATTTTGTTTTCTAGAAGACCTCTACAAAGCCCCTAGCAGTCCCCATTTGATACCCCTTCGTTCACTCTACTTGTATAGTACTGCTTCAGTTCAGTTCAGCCACTCAGTCATGTCCGATTCTTTGCAACCCCATGAATCACAGCACGCCAGGCTTCCCTGTCCGTCACCAACTCCTGGAGTTCACTCAAACTCACATCCATTGAGTTGGTGATACCATCAAGCCATCTCATCCTCTGTTGTCCCCTTCTCCTCCTGCCCCCAATCCCTCCCAGCAACAGAGTCTTTTCCATTGAATCAACTCTTCTCATGAGGTGGCCAAAGTACTGGAGTTTCAGCTTTAGCATCATTCCTTCCAAAGAAATCCCAGGGCTGATCTCCTTCAGAATGGACTGGTTGGATCTCCTTGCAGTCCAAGGGACTCTCGAGAGTCTTCTCCAGAAACACAGTTCAAAAGCATCAATTCTTGGTGCTCAGCCTTCTTCACAGTCCAACTCTCACATCTATACAGGACTATTGGGAAAACCATAGCCTTGACTAGACAGACCTTACCCTTGGGTCCCCAAAATTCCATCAGCCACACTTAACATGCTATCTCCCAAGACACTTGAGACCAACTGGCCTGACTTCATCTCTTTTCATTGTCCCTCTGATCCAGCCTCTTTAGTCAATGTGGAGTTCACATTTGCAGAGTCTATCCTTCCAGCCCTTGCAAGAGAATCCAACCCATGCTGCTTCACTTAGCCTCCTGATTCTGACACTTACTTGGCAAAATGACATTGGGCTTGATATTCTACTAGTTTCTCCTACGTGTTCCAGCATCTTTACCTACCTACTTCTGAGCTGGATGTGTAAACTCACTCTTATCCCTGAGGGCTGTCATTGGCTGTCATTTTGGTGCTCATTACCTTGATGAAAGCTCTGATTAAATTGAATGAACAGTGCAAAAAAGCAAGAGAGACCCTGTCCTTTCACCTATCAGATTGTCCCTGGGTTTTCCATTCTCACTACCACTCTTTGATTCTAGGGACCTTTCCTCCATTCTGCATTACTGACAAAGCATTAAAGTCATTCTCATTAATGTTTTTCCTGCCAAAGTTTGGCAGTGCTGCCGAATTCAAAGTGCCAAGGACTATAATCATGAAATTTTTAATACTGTGTCTTAAAACTTCTCTTTCAGGAAAGCCTTTTTCTTCCCTCAACATTTCTTTACATGTTTACACATCATTTTTCCTTGCTGCTAACCTCTGAAGAAAAACTGACTGTGCTCTATTTTAATAATGAACCCAGTCTATGTTCCTGATCCAATTTCTTTCCATTTTATCTGTTCACCATCTAATAAGCATGTTCTCAGATATCTAACATATGCAGACCATGCAATAAGCTTGGAAGATGTAAGAATGACTAAACCATGATTGGAGGACCCTAAGGAGTGCAAAATCTGGTAGATGACAAACATCCATAAGCAGATTATTTCAACACAGTATGGTATCTACTATGATGGAGGATCAGCTGAACAACATAGACTGGATTGAAAAAAGGCTTAGAGACCCTTGTATTCAAGTTTCATGTGAATGTCAAATGTCCGTATATTAATTTTGGTGTGTTGGTGTACTAATTTTGTGTCTCAGTACTGAGAAAATAAAAACAAAATTTGTTGAGCATCTAGCTTTGTACTAGGCATCACACAGTATTAGAAAAGCTGGGTTGGGAGAGGCATGGCAGTACATGTCAGGAAAGCAATAAATTTTTTTAGTTACTTTCATTAAAGTTTGTTACTATTATACATGGTTTTAAAAAATCTTTAAAGTCTGTATGTTAAATTTTGTTTTCCATAAAACTTATAATAAGAAAATGATAAAATTTATGAAAGACAATTACATTGACTTTCCTTACCTATCATTATGAAACACATACATTTTTAATATCTTTTATGAAATATTTCAGATTTCATTGTTATTTCATACGTACCAGATTTTGCTATAACTGTCATATGCCAAAGGCAGTAAAAATCTAGAAACATGAAAACTAATTATACAAAATGAATTCAACTAACAGAAGAAAATCTTTCTTTAAAACGAACGGCTCAATGTTAGTGGTATGGTTGCAGTAATGAAAAGAAGTTATGTGAAATGCCAAAAAGTAAAATAAAGAGCTTTGGTTTTTAAACACAAGTATACTTAGCTTTTGGAGAAGGCAATGGCACCACACTCCAGTACTCTTGCCTGGAAAATCCCATGGACATAGGAGCCTGGTAAGCTGCAGTCCATGGTGTCGATGAGAGTTGGACATGACTCAGTGTTTTCACTTTCACTTTTCACTTTCATCATTGGAGAAAGAAATGGCAACCCACGCCAGTGTTCTTGCCTGGAGAACTCTATGGGGTCGCACAGAGTCGGACACGACTGAAGTGACTTAGCAGCAGCATACTAGCTTTTATTAGGCATAGACTTATGTTGGGCAAGCAGAATTTCTTTAAAAACATTAGAAGTTGCTTAAATATAATATTTTTTCATTTGAAGATGTGTTTTGAAGGTATATTGCAAAATTGCATCACGTCATTATTACTGGAAATGAGATAGCTTAGCAGAGTCTATCAGAGAAGGCAATGGCACCCCATTCCAGTACTCTTCCTGGAAGATCCCATGGACGGAGGAGCCTGGTGGGCTGCGGTCCATGGGGTTGCTGAGGGTTGGACACGACTGAGCAACCTCACTTTCACTTTTCACTTTCATGTTTTGGAGAAGGAAATGGCAACCCACTCCCGTATACTTGCCTGGAGAGTCGCAGGGACAGGGGAGCCTGGTGGGCTGCCGTATATGGCGTCGCACAGAGTCGGACACGACTGAAGTGACTTAGCAGCAGCAGAGTCTATGCTAGCCCTCATCTCCATTCTTCTTAAGATGTAAAAACAAGGATGACTTAAGTCCTTGCCCAGGGACTACTGTGTTTTTTAAATATTTCAGTCATGTACAGATAATAATATAATGCCAAAATCTAACAAAAGTTAGCATCATACCATAGTTACTTCATATATAGAGATATTATATGTGTATATATATATATATACACACACATATTTATAGCAAAAGGTACATTATCAAAATATATTTACTCAAAGAAAACTGGAAACCTGTATGGCACAGAAAAGAGAGAGGGAAACCAAAGAATCCTTCAATAGACTTACCATTATTATAGATGTCAAGCAGACTTTACAGTTTTCAAAAACATATACCTTCTGTGTTACATGAACTGTTCTAAAGTAAAAGAAAAAGGCTTCCCAAATTCTTTCATAAAATCATGATTTCCTGATACTAAAACTGGGGAAAAGTACAAGAAAGGAAATGATTTAGAATCTCACTTGTAAAATGCAAGAATATAAAAAGCAACAGAACATTACTAAATTGAATCCATCAAGGTTTAAATATGTTTACTAATAAAAAAAGAATTTATCAAAGAAATGCATAAAGTGATCTTCCTAAAATAATCTACTAATGTTACTCACCAAGACAGGGAATTGAAAGTGGAAAATGTATATATCTTTCTGGTAGAATATAAACTGATAAAATCATTTTGGAAATTGCTAAGTAAATTTATAAAATTACACGTTCGTGCACTCTGCAACCAAAAAATCTATTTGTAGTTTGCTATTGTTGTCATTCAGTAGCTTTGTCTGTCTGACTCTTTGTGACCCCATGGACTGCAGCATGCCAGGCTCTCCAGCCCTTCACCATCTCCTGGAGTTTGCTCAATTTCATGAATTGGTGATGCTATCTAACCATCTTATCCTCTGCCATTCCCTACTCCTTTTGCCTTCAGACTTTCCATGCATCAGGGCCTTTCCAATAAGTTGGCTCTTCACATCCAATGGCCAAACTATTGGAGCTTTAGCTTCAGGATCAGTCCTTCCAATGAATATTCAGGGTTGATTTCCTTTAGGAATGACTGGTTTAATCTTGCTATTAAAGGGACTCTCAAGAGTCTTCTCCACCAACACAATTCAAAGGCATCAGTTCTTTATCACTCGGGCTTTTTCATGGTCCGTCTCTCACATCCGTACATAACTACTGGAAAAATCATAGCTTTGACTGTACAAACCATTGTCAGCAAAGTGACATCTCTGCTTTGTAATACTCTAAGTTTGTCACAGCTTTTCTTCCAAGAAGCAAGCGTCTTTTAATTTCATGGCTGCTGTCACCATGTACAGGGATTTTGCAGCCGAAGAAAATGTCTGTCATTGCTTCCACTTTTCCCCTTATTTCTATGAAGTGATGGGACCAGATGCCATGATCTTAGTTATTTGGATGTTGAATTTTAAGCCATCTTTTTCACTCTCCTCTTTTACCATCATCAAGAGACTCTTTAGTTACCTTTCACTTTCTGCTATTAGAGTGATATCATCTGCATATCTGAGGTTGTTGATATTTCTCCTGGCAATCTTGATTTCAGCTTGTGATTTGTCCAGCCCAGCATTTCATGTGATGTACTCTGCATATAAGTTAAATAAGTTATCATCACTAAAAAAATTCTGAGTACTATATACACCAGGAAACAAGTACAAGAAGGTTAATACCATTGATTTTTTCTATTTTTTAATAGTTACTCCATTTCCAGTTATTACAAAATATAGACTAAATTCCCTATGTTGTAAAATGCATCCTTGTAGCCTCTATTACACCCAAGGGCTGTACCTGCCACTCCACCATCCCTGTACTTCCCCTCCCCTCCCTCTTTCCACTGGTAACCACTGGTAGTTTGTTCTCTATATCTATGAGTCTCATAGCACTGATTTTAGAAAACAAAACTGGAAATAGTTAAATACTCATATCAGTAGACTAGGTAGATGTATTGACTTATATATGCATGTGGAATACTACAGATTCATTAAAGTAAATATGCCTTATAAACAAACACATTGCTAAATCTTAGTAATATAATATTGAATGAAAAAGACAAGTCCCAAAATATCACTATATGTCTCTCCTTTATGAATTTTTGAAGCACTTAGAACTAAATATTATTTAGAGGTCCATTCATATCTAGTAGAACTGTGCTTGAAAAAGTAAGGAAATAATGGAAAATAATGGAAATTACCAAACATGTCTGGTTGGTAAACATGTTCCAGAGAAGCAGGAAAACAGTGGAAAATCCACATATAGGTATTGTCAGTGTCTGATTCTTAGGTTGATTGGGTTCATGACTGCTCATTAAAGGAGACATAAGTATCAGCATCTCAATATGAATAGACAATAATTTGATACAATTCAGGACCTATTCATGACTTTTAAATTCTGAAACAAACACAGGAGGAAAAGTCCTTAATATAATCAAATGTGTCTTTAAGCATTCTCACTGCAGAAGCATTAGATACATTGTTTCAATGTTTATGTTTTTATTGTTGGATTACTTTTTGTGGCTGGGGGGTGGGAGCCAGGTCAGGCCTCACCATGAGGCATGTGAGATTTTAGTTCCCCTCACAGGGATCAAACCTGTGTTCCCTGAGTGAAAGTGCGGTTTCTTAACCACTGGACTGCCAAGGAAGTCCCTTTTGTTGGATTACTTTTAATTATAATTTCCATCTTGAAGATACAAGGTGTTGTTTTGATCTGTAAGTTAAAATAATATGTTATATCAAAATGATTCTTCATAATTTAACTTCCAGTCTCTCCAACAACAGTGACATATCTTGCTTTTAAAGCATAATTTCTACCTGATCTTTTATGCCACTTGATGTTACTTGTTAAAGAAAATGTTACTCTACAAAAGAGTTGGAGGCAATGCATTACAAGGTCACGCTTTTTCAGAACAGATGGTATTAAAAAGCATATCCAGTATTTTCTCCGTACGTTTTTGCTGTAAGTGTCTTTGCTATAAGCATTTTTTGCCACATTTTCACTGCATAACTAATTTTTTATCAGGCAGTTTGACCATGAAATAACTGTTTGTAGTTTTGTTTTGACAATTTGCTTTCAACTAGTTGAAATGAGTTAGTGTTTCTTCTGGATAGTGACATTGTTGATAGCTTTATTAAACAGACATATGAGGACATGCCCCAAGAGTTGGTTATTTTGAAATACTTTGTGTAGGAGCAGGAAGTGGCCAAAGTCAAAGGCCCGGAAGGCGCAGAGATGACACTTCCCACAGAACTTTGTAATATCAGTGGACATATAACAGGATGTCAGGAACCAAAGACAATGCCTAATCATTCATGATGTGCTACAAAGCTCAGCTACAGATATGCGTCCTAGTGTGGAAACAAAGACTCTCTTAATGAAGGAAGAAAGTCTAGCAAAAAAGAAACAAGTGTGATGCCCAACAAAGTAATTAGCAAGCAAGCAAAAAAAAAAGATGTTTCAATGAATGCAAAACTTTGAGTACAAGAATAGATACAACCTGCAAAAAAAGAATATGTTATATGTGTAGTATTGACATGGGAGAAGGCAGTGGCCACACACTCCAGTACTCTTGCCTGGAAAATCCCATGGAGCCTGGTGGGCTGCAGTCCATGGGGTCGCGAAGAGTCGGACACGACTGAGCGATTTCACTTTGACTTTTCACTTTCATGCATTGGAGAAAGAAATGGCAACCCACTCCAGTGTTCTTGCCTGGAGAATCCCAGGGACAGGGGAACCTGGTGGGCTTCCATCTATGGGGTCGTAAAGAATTGGAAACGACTGAAGTGACTTAGCAGCAGCAACAGCAGTATTGCTATGAATCTAGTGACTTCCCTGGTGGCTCAGATGATAAAGCATCTGCTTACAATACCTCGTCAAGGTTATGGTTTTTCCAGTAGTCATGTATGAATGTGAGAGTTGGACTGTGAAAAAAGCTGAGTCCCATAAAGATGGGTCAAAGCTAATACTCTGATTCATAAACAGGTATTTCAGCATTTCTTGAAATGTACCAAATTTCTCTGTTATGCGACAAACATGTCAAAATAACCTGTTTAATTATGACAAGCCACAAGATAAGAGACTGATCTTATGAGCTGTCTATGAGGATGAACAGTTTTTTTAAGTTTTTGTTTTTATACTTCCCTGCTGTTTCTATTGTGAATAACTTTCTAAAATTGTATTTTTAGTGTTATTCTAATAATTTCTACATGATACTGCTTTTCTTTAAATTGGTGCTTGAATTTCATTAAAATATCTATAGATTTCAGGATCCTTAAGCACTTATGGATGAAATTAAAAGACATTAATGCATGAAATTAAGATGCTTACTCCTTGAGAGAAAAGTTATAACCACTTAGATAGCATATTAAAAGGCAGAGACATTACTTTGCCAACAAAGGTCTGTCTAGTCAAGGCTATGGTTTTTCCAGTGGTCACGTATGAATGTGAGAGTTGGACTGTGAAGAAAGCTGAGCACCGAAGAATTGATGCTTTTGAACTGTGGTGTTGGAGAAGACTCTTGAGAGTCCCTTGGACTGCAAGGAGATCCATCCAGTCCATTCTGAAGGAGATCAGCCCTGGGTGTTCTTTGGAGGGAATGATGCTGAAGCTGAAACGCTGGTAGTTTGGCCACCTCATGAGAAGAGTTGATTCACTGGAAAAGACTCTGATGCTGGGAGGGATTGGGGGTAGGAAGAGAAGGGGACGACAGAGGATGAGATGGCTGGATGGCATCACGGACTCAATGAACATGAGTCTGAGTGAACTCTGGGAGTTGGTGATGGACAGGGAGGCCTGGTGTGCTGTGATTCATGGGATCACAAAGAGTCAAACACAACTGAGCAGCTGAACTGAACTGAAGCACTTATATCCAATAAGAAGGAGTTATACCCCAACTTTCTGTTTATTTAATTTTTTTTCATATTATGTTTAAAATGCCAGAAGTTTTGTGCCTGAAGTCTCAGATGGGATATTAATTAGTATTATTACAGAGATGTTCAACCACAGGGACTATCTCATGGAAGTCTTCATTTAAATCTGTAAGTGGACTTTCAGAGAACTGAGGTATAACCTGGAGAGTTTTAAAAATCTTGAATACGTATAGAAAAAAATTAAGTAATATAGTAAATTTGTTCCAGGGATTCAATATAGAAAGTTTGTTCCAGGGGATTCACTAATTCCATACCTGATTTACGATGGTGGTTTATGAGCCATTTTATAATAATAGAAAATATAGTGCATGAGTAGTCTTAAAGAATGTGATTTTACACATATGAGATTGTTTGGAGCTGACTGTACAAAGAAATGAACACTTGTTCTAGACAGGCATGTATATAGGAGTCCCTTAAATAATGTGTCAACCTTAGAAAGAGGGAGGTATGAGTATCTTATTGTTCACATGCAGTCAAGAAGAACATATTTTGTGAAAGTTATGTACCCTATTCTTGAGCCATATCATTATAACTTGTTAGGCATATACCTAACAAGTTGGGGACTTCATTAGAGATATTTCAGGTCATATTGCACTGTGGGGCTTAATTAAAATATGTTCATCAGCTAGTATTCAGATTTTATCAGCATTCAGCACCCTGTTTTATATTTTTCCACTTAATAAGCTCAAAAGACCTTGGATACTATGTTAAAGAGAATAACTAATAAATTAGTATTGAGACATAAAGAAGATCTTAATGAGATTGGAAATGCAAGTATATATGAGCTGCTCCTACTTCCACCTAGAAACAAAATAAATTGAAAATAATGTCAATAACGGCAGAAGAATACAGATAAAACACTAACCATCAATGTATTAATATGAAGAAATAAAGCACGTTGATTTCATGCAAATTCAGAGAGGGACTCTATAACCATGGCTTCTAATGAGGCTCTCCAAGATGACAACTATAATATGTGTTGACTGGAGTTCTGAGGAGTTAGATAGCCCTGCTTGTCATTTCCACCAGAGTTGAGCTTGTCTTTCTTACACAAATAAAATGTTGACAGTGTTACTGACTATACATTTGAATGGGAATAATTTGTCTCCTTGTTACCCATGTGATATGTACAGTGTGTACAAAAGATTTTTTTTTTTTATGTTGCACTTTAGAGCCGTCCACTTTCTGTGTCAGTGGCTCTTAACCTTGTAATCTGCAGGCAGTTCTCCTCCTGCATCACCCACCCATTCCCCTCCAATCACTTCAGGGCAACATGCTGACCCAGGCTGTTTTTCAGCTATTGATGTTGATGTTACATTTTCCCAAAGCAATTTCCAGCATTTACCTCATCCTGATTCCTAAGAGGCGATGCCCCTTTCTACTTTCTTTTGTAAGGACAAGGAGAAAAAATTACATCTAGGTTTTCTTTGCATTGTTGCTGTTTTAGCCTAAAAAGCAATCATGAAAAAACATGCACATACTCAGTTAAGACCAAAAAGTCTAGAATTAAGGCTTGCATGATCTCATGAAACAAAATGATGTACAGGACTCTATGCATGATTTACAAATTACGGGAATGGCGAAGTCTTATATCAACATAAAATGCACAGTTCCTTCAGCAAGCATGGTACATAAAAATATTCTGTGTTTTCTGTCAACCTTCCTACTTTTCATGGGCCTCTAAATATTGACAATATGAAATGTGATTTGCCATTGAGGCATACGGTATGCTGTGGATGTTTTTATTTTCAGAATTCTCATGATTTTCATTTATTTGTTACAGAACAAGGAGATTTCTATACATATACATATTGACACACATATTTGTATATAGATGTTTTGTGCTTATCAATGTCAGTATCTAAGATATATAATGGTTATACAAAACACAAATGCCTTTGATAAGATTATATTCAGTAAAGTAGTGGTCAAAAATATATATTCAACAGCTCTTTCAAGTCAACAACCGACCAAATTCTGACTACTGAAGTGCATGCCAGTTCATTAAATCTTTACCTTTATAAAAAGATGGAGGTTTCTGCATAGGCTGTCCTTTCATTGTGCTTTCAAAAAGCACTAGATAAAAAACTATTTCAATTCTTACTTAAAAGTTATGTTATTGTTTTCTAAATTACATGCATATCATTACTGGTCATTTTCTTTGTTTTCTACTTCATTTGGGCTTTGGCACTGCTATAATTAAAGTATTTAAAAAACACTTACTGGATATCATCATACTATTTGATCAAAGACTAGTTTAAGTCTCCATTAATCTATTAATAATTACTCTATCAATTACAGAGTAATTCAGTTAGTCACCACCCTGAGTGGTTCATGGAATAAGTCAAAGTTCCCATTCTAAACAAAATCAGGCTTGAGAGGTAAATGAAGAAGATATATTCATTCTACTTTTCAGTGTGGTCTTATTTTTTAGGAACTCAGCATAAAGTCACTTAAATAACCCAATGAGAAAAATTTGATTATTTTCACTAATAATTTTCAAAGTTTTACATTTCTCTTCAGAAATGTTTTAATCTT